>ML847659.1:13847-34129 GCA_009831015.1 Picea engelmannii | reverse complement strand
AACAGAACTAATCAAAAGCAAACCCAATCGGTTATACTAATTCAAACCAACTTATAAAACAAAATCGATGCTGAAATACATACATGGGCAGTAGGAGAACGATTCAATCAGGATAACTTTGAATTGACAAAGGTCGTTGCAGCCTCAACATTTCTGAAGACAATTGAACCCGTAGTCTTTTGCTTCTTCTCGTTGGGTTGTAGCCTGTCTCTTTCTTTTGACAACACTGTCACCCGTTCCTCCAGTGATTTAATCTTATATTGAAACAGGGGAACATCCATGTAATAATGTTCAAGCCAAGAATTACATTGAGTGCAAGGTGGTTGATTTGGCCTTGGTATTATAGGCGAGGGTTCTTTCAAGATACTAGGGGTGTCACTGTGAACCTTAATTCCCAGGAATTTAGGGTCGTTCTTGAGGCACAGAGGTAAGTTGGAAACATAGTCATAGGGTTCCAAACAGAAGAGGCCATGAGAGTAAGGGTATTCCTTGGCTAGGAAACGTTAAACCTCAAAGTCTGAATCCTCACTCAAGATGATAGGCTTCCGGTCAGTGCTCTATCTGGGCTTGTTCCGAGCACATCTTTATATCAATCGTGCATTTTTATTTCCCCTACTGTTGACACCAGTAGCACCTTTGCATTTCTTCCTCACAGGCCTTTTGACGGTCTTAGTATTGTCTTTAGCACACGGGTCATCCATGGTATCGGGTAGGTCAAGGTTGGGGCAATTCGAGGGTTTGACAGGGGGTAGAAGGGTAGGAGACAGCATGGCTAGCCCAACCAAGGTTTCGACGACTACACCCTTGCCCACTTGGACACACTCGGTAGTGGCAAAGCAATTCCTTAATAGGAAGGCTTGCCAATAGTCACAACTAAGGTTCAAATGGTGGACGACAATGACTTTGATCAAGCAGTGATGGAAAAGGTTGTTATCAACCTTCTCATGCTTAAATCATTTGGACATTTTGTATAGGTTGCATAGGAGATAGTGTGGTGTATTCACAGGTTAGTCTATGAAATTCATTAGCAACCGAAGATGGTAAAGGAAAACCAATCCATAACGACCTTCACAAGTCACAAATTGTTTAACAATTGCCAATAGATCATGCCACCTGGGTTTGAGTGCAGTGATAGGCATACCTCTATCACAACTAACAATCTTTCTCGATGTGAATAAGAGATACCACGACACCTCATCCACTTTGGAGTTCTTAAACCACCTTTTCCCTGTAGCTGGTAAGCCTATAGCTGAGCTGAGGAATTCCTCATTTAGCTCGAGTTGTATGTCTCTGAACTTAGCCTTGCATCCGCCGAAGGTGAGGGAAAACTGTTGGGCTACTAAAAGGTTGAAACCCTCAAATCTCTGGATAAAAACTAACCAGCCACTATTTTCCAAATCCTCACAAGAATTGTCGAATAGCAGGAGTGTTCGACTGCCATTTGGTTCTATGCGCACCACAGGTGCCATAGGAGAGAGCACACAGTGAGCTGAGTAAATGGAAAAGGGTTTGGATAGGGTATTCGCAAGATCGCAGGCTCAGGGATTTCCCCAAAACTTACAGAGTTAACCTGAGATAGGAGGCAGGCATTAATGCCGAAGTGTGCGAGGGTGGTGGAACAAAATAGACCCATGCAGAACATTCATATTGATTGTACAATCTACGGTGCTATGGTGATTCACTATTAGTGTGTGTTAAAAACAATGTCGATCAAACAACTATGGTAAACCATGATAAGTCGATTCAAATATTTTCACAACAATAGTGTTTACACGGTTTAAAACAAAGCAATATTTTGAATATAGCACCACGGATTTGACCATAAAACTTATGCAGTGTATAAAACTATTGTACCATGGGTCTGATCATAATGTTAATGCGTTGTTATGAAACCATTGAATTTGATAAAAAATAATAGAACATCGAAGCACCATTATATCAAGGACTCAAACACAATCATTAGAATACCATCACAATATTATAAAAATGAAGTCATATTAACAACAAAAAAGTGCCAAATGAGTAAAGGTTTTGGTGTCTTGCCAACTGTGTGACCATAATTGAATTGGAAATGCAATGAACACATAGACAAGATTAACCATAATAATCCAGTGACGATTTTAATGCCATTGACATGACTTCAAAATCAAATTTTTCATGCTTCCAGTTGTGAAAACGAGAACAAAAGGAAGGTGTGTAAATGCGTAGGATAATAGTGTTGTTTTATTCAAAAGGTTGTGAACAGAATCAAGGGTTTTAAAACGTTTGTGTAGGCAGCTCATAAAGATAGGATAAAAATGCGAAATGGCTACCAACAATGGTGACACATTGGTAGAAGCAGTTATCTCTGCCAAAAGAACAAATTCAGATTATGATAAAGAGAATAATTCTAACTCAAAAACAACTAGAAATTTTTTGAAGTTGTTTGCCGGTTAATCCACAGTTGGTGTCATTTTTGTCAACGTTTCGAATCCGAATCGGGATTCAACATCAGGACTAATCGTCAATTGATAGCTTGCTGATCTAGGTCAATTAATAGTTATTGTACAGGATGTTTTTTAATATTGTAACCTAGGTCGACCATCTAGAAACCTACTGAAGTTAATTTTATTATTATTTTAACCTAAATAATAATATAATAATATATACTAACTTATTACTAAGTTTGTATAGTTATTTAATTATAAATAAGTAAAAAACAATAAGTGCTATTTAATTATGTGATTAAAATGTTTTGTGATTAAAATTTTTAATGATTGACATAGATTTTAAACTAACTAATAATATAATAATACAATAATATATAATATATTATTACTAAGTTTGTAAAGTTGTTTACTTACTTATAAATAAGTGAAAATAAGTTTTAGTGTTTTTAATTATGTGATTAGATATTTAATTAATTGAATTATGTGTAAGAAGGGAGCTTTAGTTAAGGTTTTTTAATTAGGGTTGGAGTTTCTAAAGTAGGGAGTGGTTAGGTTTGTTTTTAGGGTTATAGTTTTTTAATTTAAAGTTTAGTGAACTAGTTACTAGGAAAGGAGGGGTTTAGGTTTAGTTCATAGTTGAATAGAATAAATGTAAAAGGAGAATTAGTAAATAAGTGTCGTAAATAAGTAATTACTAGGAAAGGTGGGGATCAAAAGGTAAGGGTATAGGTAACTTAAGGAGGTTTAGCTAGAATCCTAGGTATAAGTGCTGATACTTAAGGAAACCTAAAAAGTCAGGAAGGAAATTTTTTTAGGGTTTTAATGTTTTAGATTAAAATGTCATTTGAATTATAAAGCAAGTGCCTATAATTGAAATTTTTAAGAAGGTGAAACAGGTTAGTTAGACCCCTAAGTTTAAGGAGTCTAGAAACAACTAGAAAATTGTTTAAACATCACTAGTAATCAAATATTCCAGCAGTGCTTAAAGGATGAAAATTGATAACTGTCTTAAGACAAGCGAGCCACGATATTAAGGATAAAATATCCAATAATATTGATAGAGCCACTACTGCCAGCAGGTGTTCATAGACTCGACAGTGTTTCCATTTAACCCACTCTAATATCTGTATCCTACTAAGAAGTTCCAAATCAGAATAAAGGACATTTTAAGGTCAAGAAATTCCTTATTTGCAAATTTTCATATACCCGACACTGCTTCGCTACCAGTGGGCCTGTTCAGTACCCTGACGAAGTTTTCTTGGCATCATGCATGCATTTACCTGCTGCCAACAAACCTGTTCAGCATCCTGGTGGGTTTACAAGCACTTCCCACAACTCTTTTATGATTTATTTGGTTTTTAAAGATGTATAATTGAGGGGGGTGACACTGAAAATTATGATATTTTGACAAATTTTTTACAGACCTTGAAAGAATTTTTTAAAACTATCCTTCATTAAGATTTAGAGATGGTTTGTTTACAAAACCAACCTTCTAGAGCAGGGAGACATCTTATGAGTTATTCCGTTAAGGAACATGGACAACGTAAGAAGATAATGGATGATCGTGATAGGCTTCACTCACAGATCAAAATCAGTTAACTTCTTTCAAACAACAGTATTTTCAACACATATGTAAATTTTAGAAGTATATAATTGATGTTTATACAATTTTTCAGCAGTCATTTTACTGATAGAATTTTCTGTTTTCTTTGTCTGAATAGTTCCAGAGTGTAGGTATGTGTATTTCCAAAAACTGATAAGTACAAGGGGGGAAAATCAAAACCAAAACAGTAAACAAAAGAAAAATATTTCCATAGTATACAAAGGGTTTTCATCAAGCGAAATATCTTTTCAAAGCTTGGCCATTCACCGGATAGGTGTCTGGTTGTCCCTCTAGATTTTGTAACCGGAAAGAGCTGGGACCCAATTTCTTAGTAATTAAAAATGATCCAAGCCATAAGTTTTGAAATTTCGTGTGCTCTCCCTTTCCCTCATGCGGTTTGTCCCATTTCAAGACAAGGTCAACTACTTCGAAGTTCCTATCAGAGGCAGAGTTGGCATCAAACCGGTTTTTGACCACTAGTTGATGTTGATCTAACTTATGTTTAGCTTGGGCTCTTACCTCTTCTAGTTTCATTAAATCGTTAATTTGGTTCTCCAAAGGGGGGCAGTATTCCTCTTGTATTTTCTGTGATATCTATAGTGAGGGAAGAAGAATATGCGGTGGCAGAATTGCTTCTTTGCCATAGATGAGAAAAAAGGAAGAGTTACCTACAACAGTCTTTGGTGTTACCCTATCAACCCAAATTGCGTTTAAAAGAGCATTATGCCAGTTTTTGTGATTCTCAGATACCGTTCTCTTGATGATTTTAATCAGATTCTTATTTGTTGATTCTACCAATCCATTTCCCTGAGGGTAGTAGCTGGTATAATACTTCAATTTAATTCAGTTTTCTAGAGAGAATTCGCTCATCTCAAGAGACGAAAAATAAGAAGCGTTATTAAATACTAGACAATGAGGGATACCAAAATTAGTAATAATATTTGAATTTAGAAAGGAAATTACCTAACTGGTATTCTTAGTTCTTAATGTAGCAGCTTTAGACCACCTGGTGAAGTAATCTGTGGTTGTTACGATAAAGTTATGATACTGTGAGGATGGCGGATTGATTGGACCTATAATATCAAGGCCCCACTACTGAAAAGGGGAGTCTACTGAAACAGGCTATAAAGGAAAGACTGGTTTCTGTATGCGCCCAGATGCTTTTTCACAAATAATACACTTGTGACACAAGGCATGGGCATCTATAAAAAGTGTGGGCCAGTAATAACTGACTCTCAAAACTTTATGGGAAGTGGTGTCAGCACCAAAATGCCCACCAGCTTCTCCTGCGTGCAATTCTAGTAAGACTTTTTCTGCTTCGTCTTTATCAAGACAGTGCATTAGTACTCCATCAAAATTTTGACAAAATAGAATACCATTAATCAAATGAAATGAGGTAGATTTTAATCTTAACGCTCATATTTTAGTGGGATCCAGGTGACGGGGGGCTGACCCATGTTAAAGACAAAATTTTATATCGTCATACCATGGACTGACGAAGTTTTGTGCACAACATATTGCATTTTGATTGTGTTGTCCTAGGTTTGAAATATCGTTTTCTTCTTGTTGTCCTGTTGCTGAGTCATCAACTCACTTGCATAACCCTTGGCCTCTCACTATTTGAGTTGGTGTAATTTCTATGTCATACTTCTGAGAGGAGGTAACCCAGTTCGCCCTCTTTTCGCCTAATTCTTTTTGCACTAACAGATTCCTGACGGCTGGGTAAGGGACAATAATTTTCGTCCTGGATTTCAAAAGATAAGATTGGAAGTTCCTGACTGCTTTGAAAACAGTGTAGGCTTACTGATCTACCACTGGTTAATTAAGTTCCACACCTTTGAAAGCAAATCTCATAAAGGCAATGGGTACTTCATTGTTTTTAGCGTTCTTTTGAGTTAGGACGACAGCGTAGGAGCCGTCAGAAGAAAAAGTGTAGAGTGTTAAGTCTTGCAAAAAGTCAGGGCTCATGAGAGAAGGAGCATCTATTATAGCCTTTTTTATTGAATTAAAATATTTATTTTCTAAGGGTCCACAGTGATATTGTGCGTCTTTCTTAATTAAATTCTGTAAAGGTCTCACCATCTCAGAGAAACTGGGAACAAATCTTTTGACGAATTTTATCTAGCCTAAGAAAGAATGCATGGACTTTTTGGATGAGGGAGGGGGGTGTTTCAATATGACTTGCATCCTTTCAGGGTCGATAATCATCCCTTTGCTTGACACAATAAATCCTAAGAGTTTACCTTGTTCTACTGCGAAGATAGAATTTTTAGGATTTAAGGAAATGTCGTATTTATGACATCGCTGTAGAACGACTCTTAAATGAGCCAGATGATCAGTTTTGTTTTTTGAAAATACAATAACATCATCTAGGTAAACTATGAAGGATTGGTTGATTAAGACTCGTAAAGCGATGTACATCGCTCTCTGGAAAGTGGCACCGACATTAATCAATCCAAAGGGCATTTTCCTGTAAGCGTAGGTGCCCCATGGAGTGCGGAAGGTAGTTTTAAGTTGGTCTGGAGGAGACCTCAGGACTTGGTTGTACCCTGAAAAACCATCCAATAAGGATAGCCTCTCAGAACCAGATACCTGTTGAAGGATCTGTTCCATGGGTGGGATAGGGTAGTTGTCTTTATCAGACGCTCTATTAAGGTTTCGAAAATCGGCACATAGTCGAATTTCCCCACTTTTCTTCTAAACAGGGACAAGGCTAGAAACCCATTGCATGTGCCTAACTGGGAAAATTATCTTAGCATTCAGGAGTTTATTGAATTCTTTTTTGACGGTCGGTTCGAGCTTAGGGTGCATTTTTCTTAATTTTTGTTGAAATGGTAAGGTTTGGGGTTTCATAGGAATGATGTGTTGTATGATATTAGGGTCGAAAGTTTTAAGTTCATCATACATCCACGCAAAAACATCTTTAAATTCCTTAAACAATTTAATAAGTGAGGCTTTTTCTTGTTCAGAACACCCCACCCCTAAATTAATTCATTGTGGATTGTCATTAGTTCCCAAATTTACTTTTTCATAGATAACCAGGAACTATTGGTTTTACAGTTGACCGATTTTTTGAATTTATCTTGAAGATCGTAAAATTTCTCTAATATAACTACATATTTAGGGATCGAATTTACCATGTCCGATGAAGATTCAAGAGACTTTGGATCTGGTATAACCATGAAATCACACAAATTGTCGTCATGAGTGCATTCGTCAATCACCGCACCTTGGAAAGTTTCTTCCATATACAGGAAGCTAATGATTTGTTGATCATCGTTGAAGGCTCTCCAGTTCATGATGTTTTCGGGAACAAATGGCTTGAACAATAGTTCGATGGAGAATGCACTCAGGGACAAGCCTTTTGCAGGAAAGAGTTTGGAAGCTACGTTAGCTAATAGATCAGCTTCAGAATTATTCAATCTAGGAATAGAATTTATATTTAAAGCAGAAAATTTATTCATTAAATTTGATACCTCGGATTGGTAACTTTTAAGATGCAGAGACAAATAGTGCATAGAATCTCTTACCTGTCTAACCACGATTTCGGAATCGCCAAAGATAGTCAAATTTTGAATGTTCATATCTAAAGATTTTCTGAGGCCCTGTAGTAAAGCCTCATATTCCGCTATGTTATTAGTACATTCAAAATCTAGCCTACATGAAATCAAGGTTTTGTTACCTGCTGGATCAATAATAACACAGCCTCCACTTGCTTCTTCTTTGGACTTTGACTCGTCAAAGTAAAGAGACCAAATTTGATTTTTATCGGGTGCATGATACCATTGTGCAGAAGCTGTTGGCTGCACATATGCTACAATCTCGGACTGTTTTTTCGGATCAATGATAGCTAAAGTATAGGCCATGAAATTGCTGAAAAAGGTATCCACCCCTTATATTTCGGGTGAATCGGCAGAATGTGTAAATGGTTCATTGGGGTCATTTAAATCTGTGACTATGAGATTTAGGTAGTGTTCACAATTTACCTTGATCTTGTTGGGCTTGCCATTCTCAGGCAGCCACAGGTGAGACCAATCCATCGTGAAGTAGCCATGTATTTTCTCTGACCAGTCCCTACTTAGAAATAGACCAGACACTTCTGGAATATCCACAACAATAATATCAATAACTTGATGAACTTTAGGGTTAGACGAAAATCTTATAAGCACATTTCTTAATTCACCTATGACTTTGACACTAGTTCGATCAAGTTGGATGATTTTTAAAGTGGATGGTTCAACTTCAGCATTAATCTTCTAACATACACACCATGGCATCACATTGGATGACGCTCTTGAGTCTACCATACAATTCTGCACGTTTCTTTTAAAGATTTCGAAAGTTAACAAAAATGGAGGTACATTTCTGTGAGTACTAAGTGTGGAAGCTTGTGGATTTTTAATCGCAGTTTCTAAAGCTAATTTATATACATTTGTTACATTATTTACAGGAAGGCTTCCTTTATCGTGAATATCAAGATTATTCTTAGCGGAAGTCTTTTAAGGAACTTTGTTCTGTACAACCTTGTTGCTGCTTGCATTACCATTTTTGTTATTCTCTATGATATTCTGTAACATTTTTTGTAGCAGAAATGGAAATTTTAAAAATTCATAAACATAAATGTTAGCCCTTAAATTTTTTAGATCTTCAACTAAATCATAATCTAAGTTGGGGTTTACATGACTCTGTTTAGTCTCAGCTTGTTTAGATTGCTTTGGGGGTAAAGTCGTAGTGTTTTCGGAAGAAGGTTTGCTTGTTGTCTTACTCCTAGTATTGTAGGGATGTACTGTCTTAAAGTTAGCTTGAAAAATGATATCCGAGAAGTGTCCTAAAATGTTCAGAGAAGATTCTTCTTCTTCAACTGTCTCTTGTTCAACTACCTCCTCAGGAATCTCAGGGGCTATCAAGTTATCCTGGGCTTCTAGAATTGTTTGAAGGGTGAATTACAGACTTTCTAGATTTAATCCCTCAGTATTTGGATTAGGTCTATTGGTGGGAAAAGGCTTCCTGAATGGGCATTTGTAAGGCCCTTTGCTCGAACAAGCTTCTTCGGTTGTCCTTTTCAAATCTATAACTTGGTTTGACAGTTTTTGAACGACTTTAGTTAAGTTTTCTAAATCCAAGCTTTCAGGTTGTGTTTTATTTTGAGTAGGTCTAGGGAGGATTTCGATCTTCTTTTTGGAAGAAGAACTAGTCTCTATTTCATTGCTAGTAGTGTCTTTTAAACTAAGGATGTCTTTTTCAATCTGGCTGGCCTCTTCGAATGCCTCTAACAACATGGCTTTCTTAGATCATTTTACCCAAATGGCTATACTTTGATGCAACGCTTTAGTATAGTATGCTATGATAAGATTCTCAGCAGGCATCGAGTCCGTAGGGATTCAATTCTTTAGTGTTAAGAATCTTTGGTTAAAGTTTTTGATTTTCTCTTTGGGATTCATTCTTAAACTAGAAATCTCCATGACTAGAACTTTTGGGGACTTATCGTCACCGAACTTCTCCAAAAAGCAGGATTCAAACTTCTCCCATGACACGATGGTATGGGTTTGTTGGGCAAAGTACCAAGTAGAGGCATTACCCTCGAAAGTGTAGGGGAACAACCTATAGACTATGTCTTCGTGCTCGACATTACGAAGTCTAATGGATAGCATAAACTTTTTAATGTGATCTTCAACGATCTGTTTAGAGTTAGGGTCAAACTTAGGAAGCCACTTCTTCGGATGTTTGGGTAAGGGATGCTAAGGACCATGTACGGCTACTACATCTTGGTTGAGCCAAGGTCTGGCAGGATTGTTCTAGTTGGCTATTGGTGTAGGTGGTGTGGAAGGCTGAGAAGGAGAACTACCTTCATCAGAAGAGTCTTCTCCAGAAGAAGAAGGAGGTGATGGAGGTGGTGAGGGTGGTATTCCATATCCTCCTACAGTAGGAGTGAGGATTGGATCTATAGGGTTTAAAGTGAGGTTAGTGCCTCCAAGTTGTTCTCTGATCTCAAAGAAATCTAACGGTTTCTATAAAGGTCAATTTGGCTATCCTAGACGGGTGAAGGCACTATGTGTTCTTAAGAGAGATTGGCGGACAATCTCTTGTACGTCACCGCATGTAGGATTTGGGGTTACTGGTTCAACTGTGGTCCATAGATCATCGTTTGATGTGGTTTCTGTTTGAGGGATGATGTTGTTGTTTGAATGACTTATTGTCACTATAGGTGAGTTGTTCGGTGGTTGAGGAGTCTTACAACCACCTTGTGCCATTAATAATTTTCAATCCCTCCTTCTAGCACCATTTGTTGATAAGAGAGAATGAACACTCACTAACTAGAGGAGTGGATCCGGTCCGGGATTGTCTAAATAACCCAAGCAGTTTGGGATGATCCACCCCGACGGGTTTAGCGTCTCCATTGGCCGATATAAGTCCTAGGAAAATGAAAGAAAACTAACTAAAGGAACTAATCTAAATGAAAACAACAATTAAAACAAACTAATAAACAAATCTGAAATAAATATATACAATCTATTGTCTAATATTATACAACAATAATTCTATGAAATTAAATGTTCAATTATCAACAGAATTAGATCCTAACTACAAATGTACAATATTTATAGATTACAAATTTTAAATCGAAAACATGAAAAAAACATTTGTGAGATGTTCTATGACAGCAAAGCTATTATTTTTGAATTTTATAATTTTATGAAACAAAAATTAAGTGACAATTATCAAAGCTGAATAATTAAAATAACAATCTGTACTATAAAACTAAAATATACATCTATCTAAACTACTGAAAATTCTCGAATTTATTATTTATCAAATTACAAATAGCGATCTAACCTGAAGTAACACTTCCCAATTTGTCTCGTGCAAAGTATCTGATTCAACTATTCGATGGGAGGAAACTCGCACCTGATTTTCCACGAGATTCTTGTAAATAGGAAGCAGCAGTGCTCTTCGAATCTAAATGACAGAACAAACAAGACATAAAATGACAACAATCTTATAATTTACAAACCATCACAATTAGATAAACCCGTATGCAAAGATTTGTACAAAAAGATTCATTTAACGAAGAAGATAAACCTTTAATTCATTAAATTGAAACAGAGTAATTGTTTTACTAAAACTGAGATACGTAAGATATGGAAAGAATTTAAATCACGATGCATTAACCTGTAATAAGTCTTGATACCTAAAGTAGTCAATGACTTAATCACAAATTAGAATGCACAAAACTTGAATGAAAGCATGATAAATTGAAAGCTAAAGCTGTTACAAAAGATCCACTTCCATTCGAGTCTGTTTCATCATAAATCCATAGTCTTGTTCTCCCAATAGTGATGGGTTCATTACAAAAAAATAATGAGTATATAAACGCCACAGGGTAAAACATCCCTGTGGGATTGATCAAAAACAGTTTACAAAAAATCTGGGAACAATCTCCCAAGTCTCTATTTCTGCCTATGACTAACAACTTAAAACAAAACTATATCATACAAACATGTTCTAAACTTCCACAGCATGTCCAATTTTTCATTGAAATTCATAGGTACCTATAGGTGGCAAGAATACACAAGTTTAGATAATGTTTTATTAATAAAATTAACAAAAATCTAAATTTTAAGACTAGCTACAGAATCTCACGATTCTGTAGATGGTCTTATTTGCGAACAGAATTGTTTTAAATCAACCCAAACGATAACAGAAATATATTCTACCTATTAAACAAACCTTTAATTACTAATTCAACAGAAAGCAAATCATTCATGCTAGAATTAACCAAATCTTTATGCCAATTTGAAATAGACAGAAATCGTGTTTAATCAACCGAATGGTAATAGGGATATATGCAATATGTCAAACAACATTTATTACCAATTCAAAGCATACATAATCGTTTTGATAATTTGAAACCAACAAAATCATTTTTTGAATCAATTCCAATCGAAACAGACTATAATCGATTTAGCCAAATCTTTCATATGAATTCAATACAGACAAAATATGTCAATCCAAACTTAACAAAATCATTTTTAAAATCAAAACTAACAAAGTCATTTTTGCGAATGAATAGATTACATTATGTATATCAAACCAATCTTTGATATCAACACATTGTATACACAAAATCTTATGCTAATTCAAACATTAGAATCGCTTCTGGATCAAACCAAACAGAACTTAATCGAACTACGTCAGGGCCGAAATGATCGTTATACTAATTCAAGAGCAATGAAATCGTGTTAAATCGGTTCAATCAAAACATAGCTACACGATTTTAGCAAAAAAATCTTCAATGCAAACATAATCCAAAACGAAATCAAAATAACAGAATCGTTTTAAAATCTATTCAACCAAACATAACTAATCAAAAGTAAACCCAATTGGTTATGCTAATTCAAAGCAACTTATAAAACAAAATCGATGTTGAAATACATACCTGGGTAGTAGGAGAATGATTCAATCAAGATAACTTTTAATTGACAAAGGTTGTTGCAACCTCTACATTTCTGAAGACAATTGAACCCGTAGTCTTTTTCTTCTTCTCGTTTGCTTGTAGCATGTCTCTTTCTTTTGACAACACTGTCACCCATTCCTCCAATGATTTAATCTTAGATTGCAACAATGGAACGTCACTGTAATAAAGTTCAAGCCAAGAATTGCATTGAGTGCAAGGTGGTTGATTTGGTCTTGGTATTACAGGCAAGGGTTCTTTCAAGTTACTATGGGTGTCACTGTGAAGCTTAATTCTTGGGAATTTAGGGTCATTCTTGAGGCACAAAGGTAAGTTGGAAACATAGTCATAGGGTTCCAAAGAGCGGAGGCCATGAGATTAAGGGTATTCCTTAGCTAGAAAATGTTCAACCTTAGAGTTTGAATCCTCACTCAAGACGATAGGCTTTCGGTCAATGCTTTGTCTGGGCTTGTTCCGAGCACATCTCGATATCCATCATGCATTTTTTTTTTCCTTTACTATTGACACTAGTATCACCTTTGCCTTTCTTCCTCACAGGCCTTTTGATGGTCTTAGTATTGTCTTTAGCACATGGGTCGGCCATTTTATTGGGCAGGTCAAGGTTGGGGCAATTCGAGGGTGTGACAGGGGGTAGAAAGGTAGGAGATGGCATGGCTGGCCCAACCAAGGTTTCGACAACCACACCCTTGTTCACTTGGACACACTCAGCAGTGGAAAAGCAATTCCTTAATAGGAAGGCTTGCCAACAGTCCCCACTAAGGTTCAAATGGTGGAAGACAATGACTTTGATCAAGCAGTGATGGAAAAGGATATTATCATCCTTCTAATGCTTAAATCATTTGGACATTTTGTATAGTCTGCATAGGAGATAGTGCAACATATTCAGAGGGTAGTCTATGAAATTCGTTAGCAACCGAATATGGTAAAGGAAAACCAACCCATAACGACCTTTGCAAGTCACAAATTGTTTAACAATTGCCAATAGATCTTGCCACCTGGGTTTGAGGGTAGTGACATGCATACATCTATCACAACTAAAAATCTTTCTCGATGTGAATAGGAGTTTCCACGACACCTCGTCCACTTTGGAGTTATTAAACCACCTTTTCCCTGTAGCTGGTAAGCCTGTAGTCAAGTTCAGGAATTCCTCATTTAGCTCGACTTGTATGTCTCCGAACTTATCCCTGCATCCATCGAAGGTCAGGGAAAACTGTTGGGCTACTGAAAGGTTGAAGCCCTCGAATCTCTAGATAAAAACTAACCAGCCACTATTTTCCAAATCCTCATGAGAATTGTCGAATAACATGAGTGTTTGGCTGCCATTTGGTTCTATGGGAACCACAGGTGCCATAGGAGAGAGCACACAGTGAGCTGGGTAAATGGACAAGGGTTTGGACAGGGTATTCACAAGACCGTAAGCTCATGGATTTCCCCAAAACTAACAGAGGTAGACTGGGATAGGAAGCGGGCATTAATACCCAAGTGTGTGAGGGTGGTGGAACGAAATAGACCGATGAAGAACATTCATATCGAATGTACAATCGATGGCGCTATGGTGATTCACTATTGGTGTGTGTTAAAAACAATGCCAATCAAACAACTATGGTAAACCATGATAAGTAGATTCAAATATTTGCACAACAATAGTGTTTACACGGTTTAAATCAAAGCAATATTTCGAATATAGCACCATGGATTTGACCATAAAACTTATGCATTGTATAAAACTATTGTACCATGGGTCTGATCATAATGTTAATGCATTGTTATGAAACCATTGAATTCGATAAAAAATAATAGAACACTGAACCACCATTATATCAAGGACTCAAACAAAATCATTAGAATACCATCACAATCTTATAAAAATGAAGTCATATTAACAACAAAAAAATGCCAAATGAGTAAAGGTTTTAGTGTCTTCCCAATTGTGTGACCATAATTGAATTGGAAATGCAATGAAGACATAGACAAGAGTAACCATAATAATCCAATGACGATTTTAATGCCATTAACATGACTTCAAAATCAAAATTTTCACGCTTGCAGTCATGAAAATGAGAACAAAAGGCAGGTGTGTAAATGCACAGGATAATAGTGTTGTTTTATTCAAAAGATTGTGATGAGAATCAAGGGTTCCAAAACATTTGTGTAGGTAGCTCATAAAGATAGGATAAAAATGTGAAATGGCTGCCAACATGCCACTGCTGCTGACAGGACAAGTCTGATGAAGAAGAAGAAAGATGGGCCCTCCAGGGCTATGCTTAGGTCAATCCTTCTCTCGGTATTCCATGTCTAGGACATGTGGGCCTCGAGACATGATCTCCTAGCTATCCCTAGAAACAGGGGATAACAGGTTGTCTTCATGATCATGGTGCACTCTAGAATTTGGTTGTTGTTCCATATTTTTCATTCCTCTCTTGGGTTTGGTCTTGATTATGGTGTTTTGTAGTGGTTGTTGATCTGTGGTAAAACATTTCATGGAGGAGGGTTGTTTTTCCATAGGATTGTGGGTAGTTTCATTGCTATCTCTTGCATACATTGGTAGATTAGTTGGAATTCTTGGTATTTGGCACATAGAAAAGGATGTGTTTTCCTTGTGACAATGTTCTTCAAATTGGATTTGTCGATATGTGTTTTCTTTTCGAGTTGGTCTTTCACACATATAAAAGTATGTGTTTTCCTTGTTAACATGTTTTTTGGTTTGGATCTATCCTTGTGTGTTTTCTTTTTGTATGTGATATGGGTTTCATGTTGTTATGTCCCATGTTCAACACTAGGTTTTTTTTACTCTTACAAAACTACTATTGTTTCCCCATAGTATTGGGGTTTAGGATGGCCTTGTGGGAGTTGACAATGCAACACATGGGGTTTTGAAAAAATTAGAGGTGTTTTGTGTCATGTGGTTCCTCTTCCTTGAGTAGAGAATGCCTAGTTGGGTTATCCTAGTCTAGTATTTTTAATGTTCTATACCATTTCTAGAAGTTATGGAATTTCTCAAGTTCAAGTGAGAATTTTTTGTTTAGGTTCATTTTAAAGACAAAAGAGGGTAGTTCTGTATATTTGTTATTTCAAAATTTTTTAATTAGTTTTCGAACTTGTCCCTAAGATTGTATATGTTATTTACTTGCAATAAAACTTATGTATATGTTATTGTATATATTCTTCTTTTTCTTCCAGTTGCACTATTGTTAACCATCGCCATAACAAACTTATTATTCAACTTGGATTGAAAAGAACTAATATTTGTATAGTTCTACTCTTGGCTTGAAAAAAACTAATATTTGTATAGTTCTACTCTTGTATTGAACAAAACTAATATTTGTATAGTTCTACTCTTGGATTGAACAAAACTAATATTTGTATAGTTCTACTCTTGTATTGAAAAAAAACTAATATTTGTATAATTCTACTCTTGGCTTGAACAAAAATAATATTTGTATAGTTATACTCTTGTATTGAACAAAACTAATATTTGTATAGTTCCACTCTTGGATTGCCTTAGACATATTGCCAACTAAAGCACCCCATATTTCCAGCACACCAACTGATGGTTGGATTTCTTACTCCACAGCATTGACCCTCAGCTTCAATGGACATTTATTATAATAATTCTAATTTGAACAAATCCAACAAACAACAACCTTAATACTATTTTTTTCTTAGATGCATATGATAAATTTATCATGTCCTTAGTGTTTTCACATTTTTAATGTGTCCTTAATATGTCCAAAATCAAGAGGGATATCACATTAAATTAGGTGGTTGACCACTAATATTGGTAATTTCACCCTAGTATAATTGTGCATCCAAAACTAAAGATAATTTTTTTTTATTTAGAACTATGAATATGATGATGGAATACTAATTAACAACATGTGCACATGAAACTGAAGGTACAACCAAACAGGTACCTGTCATATATTTCTTCATCACGTGAGGAAATCTTAGGAAAAATAGAGGTTGAAAATGTGCCTGAATCTAGTAGATATGATAAGAAAATAAGGACCAAAGGTGAAAAAGTCATAATACAATTTTGTAGATGCATGAAATTTTTTCTTGCCAAAGGAGGATCATTCTCTTATGATGATGAGACCATATGAGACATAGATGTTCCACTCAGGTATAAACATCTGGTGAAACAATGGGTACCTAAGGAACTACCTCCTATAGATGTTGATTTCATTTTCAACAATAGGATATATCGCATTGCACCATCCTCTCTGCATGGCTTGGGGCTATTTTCCATGGATGGAGTAATTCTAAAATACAATACAGTAACTGAATTGATGGACTATGTCAGACCATGTTACAATTATAATGATTGGATGTGGCTGGTCTGATACATGCGAAGTATGCAGAGATATGCACTCACCACAAATTATATACAACAAATAAACAAGGATAAAAATAAGGGAGAGACTATCTATATTGATGGAAGGCCTAAAGCTTCCGACAATATCGCAGGGTTTATAAACAACACATGACCCGAGACAACAAATAAGCAAATGAATTGCATATATGAGGGACGTGAGAGAATCAGGTAGTCATGTGTGCAATAAAAAAGATAGCTCTCGGGAAAGAGTTATTAGTGGATTACCATTTGAATCGAATAGAAACATTGACTAATAGTGTGTAGGTTCTTATGCTACACCTCTTTAAGAAACATCTACTTATTGCATTATATTTTTTTATTATCTTCAACATTGTCTTTTTGTTATCATTAACATTTTTTTAAATATTTGGGGGTTCTAATTATATTATAACGTGGCAGGATGATCGTGGAAAAGGGCCATCTACAAAACATGTAAATGATTATCAATTTCTACTTTCATTTTACGTTGTTTTTATTATTTTCTTATATAATTTTATTGAAATAACATTGTTTTTTCTGAAATTATATGTAGTCAACAGGCCATGTGGATCATGATTATGCCGATGAGGAAGTGTTTTATTCTTGCGATGATCTGATGCTCTTATTAAAAAAAATATCATTAAAGCTAACAAGCAATTTGTTAGCTTGTTAGATCATCTAGAAAAAACTCCCGACATCAAAGAAAAGATCATGCTCCTTATGTCACAACTTAACACATATAAGGTAATAACCATATTTTAAAGTGTTTTTTTTTTAATGCACTCATATGTTCAATTATGATACTTTGTTATTTAACTATTACATTATCTCATTAAAAAACATTTTTTTTTTATAAAGGAATATTTGGATCCTATTCAGGCCATTGTTGGTAGTTGTGGCGCTACAGAGGCACTATAAAGTCTTGATGCGGGCAATCATACAGCTTCTAGAGCATTATTTATTTCTCCATCTTCCACACCTCATTTAGATAGGATCCATGAAACGCACCGATATGCATCCACACCTTGATCAGAGTTTAAAGATTGTGGCAGAGATGAGGATCATAGTGATGTGGTTGAGATGGTTCCATTTCCTAGAGCTAGACGTGTGACAAGCATGGGGATCCTTCTGTGCACATTTTTGGTCAACGATAATGGAATTTGATTAAAACAATCAAGACTCCCATGTAGTTTTAATTCATATTTTAATCATTTAATGTTGTCCTCATACATAAATTATCTAGATTGTTAATTTTAAATTAATGATCATTTCATTTTGTGTGTAGGAGACGACCCTTTTTATAGGCATGTAGAGAGCAAGACCTTGTATATTTTTGGGGAAACCTAAAAAAGGAAATTATGGATTATCTTGAAGGCCTCTTTGGTGGAGACACGTTCAATAAAAAAGTGGTCACATCTGTAGTGGGTGAATATTTAAAATATACGCGAGATGTTTATATACGAATATTGGAAAGAAATCCTAATTCCAGAGACAGAGTGGACGTCGATCATTGATGATGAAAAAGAGAAGATTTTGAAAAAATTAGGAGAACAAATAACCGATACACCAAGGTAAATTACAATTTTTTGAATTCAATACTAGATTTATTTTTCTTTAGATCTCAATAAAAGTGTGCTTATATATAAAATACTTGAAAATTTTGATGATAGGTTGCCTGATACTTCGAAGGAAATGAAAGAAAGGATTACCAAACATGGCCAACACAAGATAGGCCAGGATGACTACTCGAGGTTACAGTCATGAATCGTACATACCCAAACATCTTAATAATATTATTTGTATCACATTACAACTTTAAGGTAATTGCAGCCAAAAGAATTAAAAAACCATACCCTTATGCAATGCAGGGTGACGACTTTGAAACTGAAACCATGGAGGAAGACCTCCAACTTAGTTACAAGTATGATTATAAATCTATGGTTGCTAGTAGGAAAATCATGGCACAGACCCCAAGATCCAATTTGCAGGATAAGGTAAATAAAAATCAGTCCACATTAACCTTTTGTTACTTATAAAATACGTAAATGTTTGATATCGTCCATAATTTAATGTCTAACATTGTTTTAATAAGGGGAGAAGCACTATCAATGAAACCATTAGCACTGAAAAACACAATGTTAATAGTGAAACACATACAAAAGATCATGGTGCTTCCTAGTAGCCCCTGTAACAACCCTCCTATGTTAAGGACAAATACTCTGATATGAGGTGCAAAATTTTTTTTTTTTTTTTGTTTTAACCGTGTGTGCGCGCGTGCAGAAGAAACAACCCCCTCGATCCTACATCACCCCTCGAACCAATAGGACACAAGTAAGACGTACATAATCAAGACGACACGACATAACAGTGACAACAAGGAAATAATGCCCCTGGACACAAGGCATGCAACTAGTAGCAGTAAGCAGCAATAGACACCAGGGGTTAGGTACAGTACTGTCACAGGATGAAAGAATCCAACAGTAGAGTCGCAGTAGTGGAACTGTGCCTTTAAACAGTCCGAGACTACTGATACGGCTCAGAGTGTGTCACAAGAGTGGAACTATGCCTTCAAACAGCCCGGGACTCTTGATACTGCATTGGATTCTTGACGCAGGGAAGCGTACAGACACAAATGATAGGGCTACTGAAGTTGACTAATTCCCGCCCGACACAAGCAGTCCAACCGACAATTATTACATCTCGGTGCAACAACAGACAACATAGAAACCTCGTCTACTAAGGAAAACACGAGACAAGGACTCAGACCACAACAACCGTTATTATGACCAGGCACTAAATCTGACTTCTAGGGACAAGGGTTACCGACCCCACCAAGAAAGTCATACATCCATGCGCAGCAACAATTAAATAAGCATCCAATCACTAAGACGACACGACATTTATCTAAGAATCAAGATAATAGTTATAGACCCAAGGCTCCGTTTAAATTCTAAGTTCGACGAGATACCATTACCTATCAATCGCCAAGACCATCTTAGATTCTCATTTTAAAATGCGATAAGGTACTACATTTACCCCTTTATCAACAATCTATTTAATGGAAAATATCTAAGCCTAACACAACAACATTAATTTACCACCGGTGTCAAATACCTATCATTACAATGACCTTGCAACCTTGGAACAACATCAACATTATAATTGAGGAGCATACCCTAAATTAACTTCCAACTTAAATTATCATCATCATGACATGTATCAGTTATTGCATAAAACAAACGGAACTACCTAATCTTAGCATAAGATAACCATTCCACACCAATTGCATAACATTAGTTCCAAGAACCTTGATTCCTTAACATGGGTTCACGATAACTAATAGCATAAATATCCAATACAACATTAGCGTAGACTTTAAGTTCCATAAACTTATTGCACCAGGAATTCTATACATTCTTAACA
>WSFP011354600.1:0-34485 GCA_009831015.1 Picea engelmannii | reverse complement strand
GTGTCCCCCAAAAAAACACATTTTCCTCTCCTCAATCTCGATAGAACCTAGACAATTTTGAAAATTCTTTGGATTAATAAAAAGTTGAAGCACAATCCATTTCAATGCTAGAGTTTTCCCAAGTTGGGTTCCTTTAGGGTATAATATTTGTTTATTAATGTGGTTGATAATGTGTGTATTGTTTTTTCATTTATGGTTGAATGTTATGCTACATTTATTTCTTGAACATTAATTAAATTTGCATAGAAATAATATAATAATAAAATATAAGGATTTGTATTGGTGAATCAAAATAGTCATAGGTTGTTTGATTATGGATGACAATCACAATATGTGATGTGGGATGCAACATCATCATCCTACGGTAAGTTGAAGAGCCTTTTGTTGAAAATATTAATAAATATTTTTCAAATGTTAAAGAATAAATTTGTATGGTTCTATACTATTTTGGGTCCTCTTGGTGCCTTATGTTTATATTTTTCCTATGTCTCTCTCGCAGATTAGTTTCCATCCTTAATTATGTTTTGTATCCCTATTAGGGACCTAACCTCCCTAACCTTTCACATAGATAGAATAGTATATTTTCCATGTAATAAAGGTCGACATTAGTTAGTAAGGCCTATTTAATAAATATGAACAAGTCAATGTAAGAAGACCTAATAGAATCTTTTTCTTCTAGAAAGATATTCATCTAGAATGTTCTTTAGAAGATAGAATTAGTATAAATAAGAGTAGGAGGTATGAGAAAGATTTTTCTTGAGAATTATTGGAATAGATCTATTCTTTGTTGAAGGTTTCCCCCTCGAAGAGGCAAGTGAACATTGTTTTCTTTGAATGAAGGTATTATTTCTGGTATTTCTCTTTTCAATATTTTGTTGTTCCATTGATATCTGTTGAATATTCTTGTTTCTACATATTATATTACATATGGTACCTTACAAGTGGTATCAGATCATTTTCCTTGGCAGGAATTATGGGTAAAAAAAATTCTAGGGTAGAGATGTGTATTGTCGGCATCTTTAAAGCACAAAGATTTTTTCGTTCAATGGGTAAAACTGCAGTGGGGAAAACTACACACATGTGATACAAATGGTTTCACGAGGTTTCCTAGAAACCAAAGTTTCACCCTTGTTGGAAACCTCTATAACCTATGTTGTTACCCCTCGAGTATTACCACATCAGAAAAAATATATACACAACCATCACTCCCATGTACCGATAGGTATATTGATATTCCCCTAGGTCTCCTAAAACAAGCCCTAGATCAACCAATCGATCGTCTGATTGTTATAGTTCCACTAAGAATAGCACTCGAGAAGATACTCTCTAGTACCTGGGTAATCAAGTAGTATAACTAATGATATGGTCGAGCCTCCTTAGTTGGTTCCCTAAGATATTGGGTCGAGTACTATTATTCGACCTCACACATATATCAGAGAGCTATAGGATAGGGAAAACCCTTGCCCATAGGCACCCTGCAAATCCTAACCTAGGGGGAACATACTAGACAAGGAACATAAAAGATATTTTGGTAGAGCAACCTTGCCTCATGCATTCTGGTTGCGAAATTACTACATTTTTTTTTTTCTGTTAAGAATTTGTGCATTTCGATACTGCAGTATTATTCAGGTCGGAGTATAACTCCACAGGAGTTTAAAATAAAAAAAAACTAAACAAATAAAAAAAATTTGGGTATTTCTTGCACTCTTATTTGAGACATATCCCATTAGATTCCTATTTTCATCCTGATCGTTGTGATACCTATCATTTTAAGTATTTTTTTTCTCGTGGGCCCATACCCTTTCCGACACCCTTATTTCCCACTTATCCCATTAGTTTCCTCTTGTTTCCTTGATCGTAGTGGTATATATCACTTATCCTCTCTTTTTTCCATGGACCCACCCCTCATATCCTAATGTCCCCCACTCGCCAAGAAGAAACCACTCAAAAATTTAATAATCTCATTATTGTCATTCATTCCAAAATGGACCACATGCAGGACCATCTTGCTAACCAAATAGCATAAATCAAATCCACTTTCCAACAATTCAGCTCCTAGGGTCCTTCCTCCTTTGGCTTAAACCCCTAAGTAGAAGGTGTTAACTCTTCCAATCCTCTACACTTTCATTCCAATCGTGACCTTTGTTTTCCTAGGGTTGAGGTGAACAAATTTGATGGCTCAGATCCAACTGCCTAGGTTACTTGGATGGAACACTATTTTACCCTACATGGCATTATTAATGAATTGATCAAGATTCGCTATAGTGTTCTCTATTTGTATCTAGAATGATGGAAATAGTGGCAATGGAGTAGAAATTCGTGCCAAGGGTATGTTTCTTGGACACAGTTTGTTTTTGAGCTATATGAACTCTTTGACATAAACACCCACCATTTACACCATTTGACCAAGTTCAAATAATCAAGAACAATGGAATATTTTATCATTGCCTTTGAGCACTTAGATTTATGAACGAAGGGTATGACTGATGCCTTCTTTCAGGAATTCTTTATCAGTGGCCTCCAGGATGAAATATGAGCTCAGGTCTTCATGGCTCACCCCCAGACTTGGTTGGAAGCAATTAAGCATGCCAAGGAGGCACAACAGGTCATATTTTCCCAAAACAAAAAACCCGCTTTTATTCCCCTCCCTCACCCTCCCAATCCTACCCCTCAAGCCACTCCTCTCAAGGTCCAAAAATTAACACGGGAAGAAATGATTGAACTCCAACTCAAGGAATTGTGATGGAAAATAATTTTTGAGGCACAAGTGTAAGGAACACAAACTTTTTATGGCCATTTCGGAGGATGTTTTTGATGAACATGTTGAGGTTTCACTTGAGGCAATGATACCCCTAGCATATGGTCTTACACCACCCTATGATCCTCCTGAAGTTTGACCCATTGATCTTGTTGCATGCTCTCACTGTATTTTATGCTCCCCAAACCCTCAAATTGATTAGTTACATTAAGCACATGAAAGTCATCATCTTAGTTGACAGTGGAAACACTTATAATTTCATTCATTGTCTCCTTGTGGAAGAAATCAATTGTTATATATGTCTTGTAAACAATTTTCAAATCATGATAGACAAAGGTGATTCCATGAAATGTTGGGGGCGTTGTGAAAATGTGCACCTACAAATTGGTTAGTATAACTTGAAATCTCACATGTTTTCTATTGACATTGGTGGTTGTGATAGTGTGTTTGGTGTTGAATGGCTACTTATTCTCGGCCCCATCACCATGTATTTTAATTATTTAACCATGCAATTCCAATAGGAAGGCCAAAAATATAAATTCCAAGGAATTACAGTAGGCTCATTGGAGATCACCAGTTCCCACCACATGAAAAATTTACTCAAAATAGTTAATTATGGCATCATTTCCCAACTCCATTCCATTCAAGCAGTTGAGACTCTCTTGGTGCACCCCAAACTTCAATCTATCCTTTCCCAACATCACACTATTTTCCCAACTCCTCGGGGCCTTCCCCCCTCCCGCGGTGGCCATGATCATTCCATTCCATTAATCTTGGGAAGTCTTCCTCCAAATGTGTGCCCTTATCATCATCCCCTTGCTCAAAAAAATGAAATTGAGAAAATTGTCCAAGAATTGTTAGAAGTGGATGTTATTCATCCCAGTACCAGCCCCTATTCTTCCCCTATCATCATGATCCTCAAGAAGGAAGTAACTTGGCACATGTGTCATGATTTTTGTGCCTTCAAAAAACTTACCATCGAGGACAAATTCCCCATTCCTGTCATAAATGACCTTTTGGATGAACTCATTGGGGATCAATACTTTACCAAACTTGACCTTCGTTCTAGCTACCACTAGATTTGTATGAAAGAGGATGGCATTGCCAAGACTTCATTCTACACTCATGACGGACACTATGAGTTCTTGGTCATTCCCTTTGGTCTTTGTAATTCCCCCTCCACTTTTCAAAGTCTCATGAATCATGTTTTTTGCCCCTTCCTATGTCACTTTGTGATAGTCTTCTTTGATGATATTCTCATATATATTAAAATGTGGAAAGCCCATACCACCCATGTGGATCAAGTTCTCCATCTCCTGTCCAAGCAAAAAAAATCCCTCAAATAGAATAAATGTTCTTTTTGTGTCTCTGAAGTTGAGTACATGGGTCATATTGGTGGAAACGATGGTGTAAGGGTGGATCCTAATAAATTTGAAGCTATGTGGAATTTTCCTTGCCCTAAAACTCTTAACGGGCTATTATTGGTGGTTTCCTGGGTTTAACGGGCTATTATTGCAAGTTTGTTCAAAATTATGGCAAAATTGTGGCTCCTCTAACAACTCTCCTTAAAAAGAATTCTTTCAGTTGGACTCCAGCCACCGATCAATCCTTCCAAGACTTAAAAGAAGATATGTGCACTACTCCTATATTGGCCCTACCTGACTTCACCAAGATCTTTGTTCTGGAATAGGATGCATCAAGGAGAGGAATCGGGGAAGTCTTTATGCAAGATGGATGACCTTTGGATTTTTCCAACAAACAATTATTGGAGCGAGATTTGGACCAATCGATCTATGAAAAGGAAATGTTGGATATCTTGCATGTAGTGGATCTCTAGCACCCTTATCTATTGGGTCAACTCTTCCAAATTAAAATGAATCATCAAATCCTCAAGTACTTCCTGGAACAAAGACTTTCCTCCCCAGAGAAACAAAAATGGGTGACCAAACTATTTGGAAATGATTATGAGATCATTTACAAGAAGGGTACATAAAATGTGGTGGTTGATGCTCTTTCCATGAAATATGAAGAAGAAGGATTTCTCTTTTCCCTCTCATTCATTATCATTGACTGGATTCAAGCTATCTTCCAGGAATGGTTGCAAGACCCAAAAATTTATATCCTAATCCAAAAATTGCAACGAGATCCCCAAGATGCTCCAAGGTACTCTTGGCACAATGACGAGTTTCATTATAAAGGTTTCCTATATTTAAGCAAACAGTCGGACCTTAAATCCATATTTCTCTTTGAGTTTCATGCTTCACCTATCATCGTCCATTCAAGTTTTACCAAAACTTGTGAATGGGTCAAACATTATTTCTTTTGGGACGGTATGAAATAGGACATATGCACCTTTGTGGATGAATGTGATACTTGTCAGTGCAATAAGGGCGAGATTGTCAAACCTCTTGGCACACTCCAACTACTTCCACTTCCACCTACTATTTGGATAGGTATTTATATGGATTTCATTTTTAGCTTACCCAAATCAGGAAATAAGTCCATCATCATGGTGCTAGTCTCGTCTTTCCAAATATGTTCATTTTTGTTCTATTCAAAACCCGTTCAGAACATCCATAGTGGCTCAAATTTTTATGGATAATATCTTCAAACTCCATGGAAGGTCTCATTCTATTTTTTATGACTATGATCCAAATTTTACCAGCAATTTTTGTTAGGAATTATTCAAGCTCCAGAGAACTCAATTGTATCTTAGCGAAGCCTGTCATCCCCATAATGATGGCCAAATGGAAGTGGTCAACAAGTGTTTGGAAACATATTTGAGGTGTTTTGCGTCCTACGAACAACATTAGTGGGTTCAGTGGTTACCCCTAGTTGAATGGTGGTACAACACCTCTTACCATACCATCACTTGCATGACTCCATTTGAAGCAGTCTATGGACATAAACCACCATCAGTTCTCCCATAGATTCCAGGAGTCTCCAAGGTTCAAGATTTTGACTGCAATGTTACAGCCCGCATAACCAGTCTTCGTACTCTTAAAGAAAATTTGGTCGTGGCTCAGAACTACATGAAGCAACAGGCAGACGAGTGTCATTCTGAACGTTAATTTGTTAAATGGGACTAGGTGTTTCTTCGCCTACAACCGTACAAGAAGACTTCACTAAAATCCCAGCAGTGTCAGAAAATGGCCCCCAAATTCTATGGTCCTTATACTATTCTCAAATGCATGGGGTTAGTGGCATATGAGTTATCCTTTCCCAACCACTTCCATGGGGGCTTCACCCTAATGACCAATATATTATCATGTTCATTCATAAAGTGGTTTTTTTAATTGTGAAAAATAAGGTCAATATATTGTAGGTATTGGGGGGATGTGC
Organism: Picea engelmannii; assembly: GCA_009831015.1. Taxonomy (NCBI): domain Eukaryota; kingdom Viridiplantae; phylum Streptophyta; class Pinopsida; order Pinales; family Pinaceae; genus Picea; species Picea engelmannii. The sequence goes on along the minus strand of WSFP011354600.1, from coordinate 28,385 downwards.
GTTCTCAAGGGGTTTATAGGTATTAGGGGCTTAAATAAAAGGATTTTGGGATGAGGTTTAAATAAGGTCCTTATTGGAAAGATGTATTGGGATGGGGGTTAAATAAAATGATTTTGGGAGGTATTTATCAATATCTAATGAAATTAAATGTATTCTTTAATATCCCACAAACGCAGGTACTATGTCACAGGTTCATTGACTGAAGACTTTGTGGCCACTCCAAGCTACATATTGTTTTTCATGTCTCATGCATGAATAAATTGATTGGCATCAAGTGTCACACCCATACCAATATACCAGAGTTGGATGAAGAAGATTCCATTTGGTTTCATCCCTGAGCCATATTGGACCAGTGTGAGTGTTGTCTCTATCAGTGCACCATTAAGGAAGTTCTAGTTCAATGGAAGGATACTCCACCGGAAGATGCCATCTGGGAGCCAACTACTATTATGCAACAATTTCCTCATCTTAAACCTTGAGGTAAAGGATCTTTTTTAAGGGGGAGGTCATGTTAGGGACCTAACCTCCCTAACCCTTCACATAGATATAATAATATATTTTCTATGTAATAAAGGTCGACATTAGTGAATAAGGCATATTTAATAAATATGAACAAGACAATGTAAGAAGACCTAATAGAATCTTTCTCTTCTAGAAATATCTTCCTCTAGAATGTTATTTAGAAGATAGAATTAGTATAAATAAGAGTAGGAGGCATGAGAAAGCTTTGTCTTGAGAATTATTGTAATAGAGCTCCGCCCTGTTGGAGGTTTCCCCCTCCAAGAGGAAAGTGAACATTGATTTCTTTGAATAAAGGTATTATTTATGGTATTTATCTTCTCAATATTTTGTTGTTCCATTGATATCTGTTGAATATTCCTATTTTTCTATATTATATTACATCTAGTACCTTACAATCCCTTTCAAGTTTGGGTGACCAAGAAGATTTGAGATCTCATGTTCCAGGATTTGAAAAAATATTATGTCATACCCAATGATGCTTTAAAGAATAATTCAATAATGTTTGGGGTATAAAGAAACAATGGGTGGATTAAATAAATAGATTGACGATGACACGAGACCCATTCACATTAACAATTTTAGGACTAATCAGATAATTCCAGGTTGCAATGCTAACATCATTAAATTCAATGACTACACAATCATGTGGACCAATAATATGGTGCCATGTGACATGATGACATGAGTGAAAGTTGAGTTGATAGGACACTTGGTGTTTTTAGAGACTGCCACATAGCAGTAGGGGACTTGGGTAGTTGAAGATATAAAGGGTTATTTCTTTCAAATAATTGGCTAATTGTTGGGGTGAGAATTGAAACAATGTTTAAGTATGTTTGTTGATGCTTCCATTTCTTCTAGCCTAAGTGTATTATGCTCTCTTTGTTTCCATGTTTCATAGATAATCTCATGAACCCAAGGGTTATAATTATATTTGGTCACCCTTGACCATCTGAACTTAGTTTGGCCAATTTCCTATGTTTTCTCTATGATTTGTCACTCATTTCATATATTTTTTCAACCTATCACTTGATTCATGAGTTTACTTCTGTCAACTTATTAAATACTCCCTGGTTTCCTTCATGCAACCCACAAGCACCCCACAATGGAACCAAAAAAATAAAAACTACACAAAATGCATGGTCCTAAGTGGAGATAATGGAGTTTGTACACTTGTACACCTCGTATCTTAAGCCCCGACGACTAGAAATACTTTACCATCATATAAATAAGAGTTCTATGTTGTGGGAAAGGGCCAAAACCAGTTGATATACTTGCATTCTAAAGAATTGTTTGGATAATTACCCTAGGTTTTATATATCTTGATGATCAAAACCCCTTGGTTTTGGAATCCTTTTCTAGGATTGAGTAGGGTTTAAATCCTCATCGGATTTCCTTACCAAAGGCAGAATGTGACTCTATATTAGAGTTGATATTGCTAAGTGGCTTGGATGGAGGAACCTAGACTTGGGTGACGAAGGTGTCGGTAACAAGAATCAAGTATAAAACTTGTTAATTTCACATTGTACAAAGATCCCTCTTCTTACACCCATGCACCACCCCCTTGCCCCCACCACAATTCATTGTGCATTTTCCTCTTGATTTGCCTTTGAATTAAGGAATTGTGGATGGAATTAATTTACTTGATATTAGTTAGAATTCACTTATTGCAAGTTTATATTATTTATTTATATGGTTTATTAAGTTTGAGGAAGGTTTGTTTCTTGGCTTGTGTGAAAAATTGGAGAAGGGAATTATGTTGGGGGTTTATCATCTGGATTGCTTTCAAAGGTCAATGGGATTCAACATTTAACCTCATGTTCTTTATTTTATCATCTCTTTCACATTCAATGGTATAAATTGTAGATCTTGGAAAGACAATGAGTTATTTTTTATTCCTTTGTAAATGAGATCAACCCTACTCATTGGTGATTTTCCTACTAACACGAAGGTCATTTTAGAATTCCATCTTACAATATTTTTGAATCTACAAGTTTGGGCATACTAATTTCTCTCATCGTGTTCTTCAAGTTGCATAACATTTTCATCTAGTCTTGTGCTTAATTAAAATGGATTGTATAATTGTTTCCATCCAGTGAGTTGGTAGATCCTAGCTATTATGTTTGCTAGTTGCACAAAGTCTCTCATATACCAACTCTTTATAAAATTTCCCTTATAAAATTTCAATATCATAAGCAGAAAGCCAAGGATAAGGGAAGAGAAAAAAAAGATACAAGCACTAGAAAAATACCCCATGGAAAGTTACATCAAGGACACTTAGTGAACACATGGATCAATGATTATCTATCACATGGAAGTGGGGGCCACCATGTATCATTGTACATGGAAAAGCATTGTAGGAAGTTTTGAAAAATGGAACTACATGGGGGTCATTTAGTAGATAATGTTCAAGATATTTACATTAGAAAACTTATTAAAGATACCCCCATTTTGATATTTCACCACATCCTTCTCTTATTATACCTGCCGAAGGCATAGGTATATAGCAATCGATATGCGTTGACAAGCTATTAGTTGAGGTTTGACTAACAAAAAATTGAGCTTTATCAAAAGTATAACATTACAAACTGATTTTATTATTTATTTCAATTAGTTTAAAGCATTTTTCCTGATGTTTGATTAGTGGTTCAAATGACCCTATTATTGTAGAGCGACCCAAATTTTGCACCTCAATCTTAGCTTAAAGAAAACGTTTCCTTGGTAATTTTCCCCCAACTGAGTACTGCTGGAAATTAATGCTAGCATTACTTGTAAACAATAAATGTTTTTTTTTCAATACTATATTTATACAACTTCCCTGACAGGTTGGTTGTCGCTGTTTTTTATGTCGTGGTCGATTGATGAGTGGAAATGTGGCGGTCTTTATGTTGGACATGGGTATAACATGAAAACATTGAGCTAGGTACAGCAGAGAGTTGAGGCGACAATATATTCAAGGAGAATGAGAAGGAGAAGCTCAGCTCCATCAACAATGGCGGATGTTAAAGCTGTTACAGTTAGAACTCGTAAGTTCATGACTAACAGGCTTCTGGCAAGGAAGCAGATTGTAAGTAGTTTGTGTGCCCTCCATTTCTATTTTTTCTGGCGAAGCTCTTCCTTAGATGTTGGTTTTGGGTCCATTGGATGTCTTAGTATTAATTTTCACCATATGTTGTTTTTTCACCATTGGCCCTGTATCGATGTTCTTCACCCAAGAAGGCACAAGTCGGCAGAACAGTGGAAAATGCAAATTAATCGAGTTGAATGCTTGTTTTCCGCATTTGGTAAAATATTCCCAAGGCCTCTTCATTGTAACCATGCTTGGAGTAAGCTTAAATCATGGAAGTCCATGAGACCACATTTTGGTCAGGCATTTCGTCCAATGCTCGGCGAGCTTCCACTAAACTACCACATTTGGCATACATGTTAACAAGCTTGTTGCATAAAGAGATATCAGGGTTAAACCTCGTTTGAATCATGTGGGCGTGGACTAGTTTGTTTTCTGGCAGTACTTTCTCATGGACAAAGCACTAAAGCAGACAAGAGTATGAAGAGGAATATGGTTGGGTTGTCATATGAAAAATGTGAAGAGCCTCTTGTAGTTGGCCACGATTACACAATGCTATCAATCTCTAGACGAAGCCTCTTTGTTAACAGTGTTGGCATGCCCTTGGGCATCAATAGCGTGTGAATAGATCAAGGCAGACTTGTACTTGCTAGTTTGGAAAATGAAATTTAGTTGTTGTTTCTTATTGTTTTTCTTATCAATCTGAAACAAAGGTGCCATTGTGTTTGCTTACTGGTATGATTGAAAATCATGTTATTGCTGATAAACCTGTACCAAGGAAGCGATCCATAAAATCCATGGCATAGGTATACAAAGAGGTAAGGATTCATAACTTGAATCTGTGGCACAGGTATACAATGAGGTCAATATGCCTCTCTCCAAGTTACTGGCCATCAAACGTTGGACTTGTTTTGTAGCGGCGATATGGCTCCAATCTATCAATGGCACCAACTTCGATTTTTCCGATTACTCTTCTGATTTGAAGAAAATTATGGGGATTAATCAACTCCAACTAAATAGTTTGGCGGTGACCTCGGACCTTAGAAAGCTCATGGGTTGAGTTTCTGGACTGGCGTGCACATTTCTTCCAATGTGGATTGTTCTTGGCATTCAAATGAGTTTAGGAATGGTGGGTTATGGAATTCAGTGGTTGATTCTGACTGAAATCATTCATCCATTGGATTATTGGTAGGTTATGCTCTTTCCATATTCTATTTAATTTTGTTGTATTTTATCCAGATTGAAGAATGGATTTTTCTGAACTGTATAAAAGAGTTCTTGCACAGTGTACAAGACCTTCAAAGATGAAGCTTCAAAGATATTACAAGTTTCTTCGCATAATAATTAGATAGATGAAATAGAATTCTATAACACTACTTCTATGTTATAAATTTCCGTATATTATATTTTTACAAGCATGGTTTCAAAATATTGGCATGGATTCATGGTTGCATTGTTTTAAAATATTTTTAGGTTTTATTGTGTTATAGCTTATTGGGTATTCGCTTTTATGGGATTTAATTTGTTATTTCGAACAACGCAGGTGTATATATTGTGCATTATAGTTGGGAATAGCATAAAGAAATAGTATTCAATATTACCATGCCATTTATGAAGGAATATTACTTCATGGGATCATCCCATTTTGTCTTATCTTTATTTGTAACACGCGGGAAATATACTACATATCTGAGATGCCATAGACAATTATCTTTGAATGGCAACAATTTATTCAAAATTTGTAGTGAAAGGTGGCTACCAAATTCTATTTAATGGTCAGACAAGAGGAAGGGTGTATGTGAAAGAACGAATCTTATCATATATGTAGGTTCACATTTCTATGGACACGCAATAAATGTATTCTTTCTGTATAGCACGACAACACATGTATATGCAACCACACATGGAAAGCTAGCTATGATATGTCATTTACCTACCTGTCTTGTTACAAATATGGCGGGGGCTATAAAGTCTATAACAATAGAGCTTGTAGATATATGTATAAATTTTATTTTATTATAACTGCATAGCGACAAGTATATGCTGCCATGCAGCCTTGTTTCTCTATTCTTGGACTGGTAAATCAATTTTCAATATCTATAGTTCCTTATGGAAATTTACCATTTTTTCATAAAAATAGGTATCAATAATTTAAAATTTGTTCTCTCGTATAATTTCAAAGCCCCCAACCCCAATTTTTTTACCATTATACCAAAATATATATTTAGAAAATTAAATACCCCTACATGCATAGGTGTAGTATTTTCCTTACTTTTAGAGTGACACCCCTCGCATGGGGAACTACGAACTACAACTCTTCCATGAGTGGATGTCAATTAATTCTTTTAGCACTGATTCTAGCATAATTTTTTATGTCCTAGTGCCCAATATTTAATCGGGCCATTGTGGAGATTCAAATAATGATTTGGAGAGATAATGGAGTTTCCCACGGTTTTTTCTACTAGGAGAAATAAATGAGATTTACAAAAATATGTTATTGTTCGTGATTAATGAATCTATATCATAAATAATGATTAATTCATCCATCTCAACACAATAGTGTTCCTCAACTTTAAACTAAAAGACATGTGTTCCTTATGCTTCATGGAATCGGTGTCCAAAAAAATCCATGTTGGGGAGTACAAGGTTCTGATATGTGTTTTTAGAAATTGTACATCATTTAGTACTAGCTAGGGTATATTGATGGAGGTTGGCTCATCTTCTTTAATGTTACAATAAAAATATCTATATCATGTATATACAATCATTGTAACTTTATGATTATAAAATAGTTCTATCACTTACATTGCATTCAAATCCCCTAATATTTTGGTCTTATATGAAACAAGTTGTGGCTCTGCAACCCTATAAAGTCCTTTATAACTAAATTCTATGATGTACTTAACCAAATTCTTTCATTATCAGGTTTCCCTACCTAGTTTCTTGTTCACTAAGTTACTTTTATGAAGTATTTCTTCCTCCCTTCCCAATAGAATATACTCTTGATAAATCATCGACCATATTTTTGTGACCAAACACTTTTTCACTTATCATTCAATATCCATTTCTTTTGCGCTTGATTTTCAAATATAGAGTAAGAGTTCATGATAAATATGACTATATTTTAGGACACCCCATTTGGATTGGAAAAGAACCAATATTAAAGTAATATATTTTCTACTAGGGTGTCTTTGGCAATTCCTCTATATTTTCATTCAAGGATATTTACCTAGAAAATACTAGGGTATCAATTTGGGTGATAATAGTTTTTAGTGTCGTTGTGGGGGATAAATTCCAATTCCTTAGATCAGTAGGTTGGGTTATATGATACACTGGTGAGGAAGAAATCATTTGAAGACAATAAATCCCACCTAGTTTCTCCACCAAGGGACAAAGACCAACTCCCTAGTATTTTGGGGAGGACAAGTTTGCAACAACAGATTTCAATGCCACATCTGGCTACTCACTTTATGATTGGGTTCCAATGGAACAATAAGGATGGATGATAGTATTGTATTCCCTTATTGGACTTCACTGCCAAACTTGGATACCCTAATCTACACCCTATTGGAAACCAATGGTGTAATTTCCTTCCCAAGTGTGAAAGTTTCGATGACATTTTAGTTAGGCAACATCTCAAGGATTTTAATGCATTTATTGGCCATTTTCATGTTATGCATCAAGATGTGTTGATAAACTTATTTTTGATGAACCAGAATGGTGATGCCATGGTTTGGTATAAGATGTTTTTTTTTTTGCAAAAGAGATTGTAGCATTTCATCCTTTCCAATAAGTTTTCATAGACTATTGGAAATAAATTCAAATATGGTTCGCTTCTATTAGAATCAATTTGAATACTCATAGTCCAATCATACCCTCTGCAAGGTGGGCGTACACAATATTCATACTATAGTGCACTTGTTTCTCATGTGTATAACATGATACCCTTCTATCTAGTGATAATAACATCCCACCCCAAAATGATGATCTCCTCTTTCTCAAGGCATAGAATGAATAAAATTACATGGAGGAACTATTAATTTTTTACTTTTGTTATAAGGTTATTTCCAAATTTCATGAGCATTAAATGCATTTCCAAAACAACAGTATAAAGAGGATCACTAAAGGAAACATAATCACAAGGTACGCATCATTTTATCTTGGGAAACCCTCATGGGGGAAAAAACCCAACAAACACTTCCTCAATAATGGATTGCCAATACAATGCCAAGACTAAGACCAAAACACCAAAGACAGGCCAAGACCAAGCATGCACCTCTCTTCTCCTTCGTTAGAATTATTCCTGCAACTACAACTACCTTCAAGATATGTGCACTATATGAGTGAGTGAGTGTGTACAAATGAGACACCATCCTCACATATAAATACAAGTTGTGAGGTGGTGCTAGGGTTGTGTATATTCACTTGGTGGAGACGAATTCTCCTAGAAGTGGCTAAAACCACTTTATAATTACTAGGGGCCAACTTTACAAATACCACCATACAAATACAATTTGACCAATCCAAAAAGGGGGATTTGATCTTATACAAGACCCGACTTGATCAATCCACAAAATGGGATTTGATCTATACAATTAGAATATTCTTAGAAGTTACAATATTTCAACACTCCCCTTTAACGAGAAGGGTATTCTACTAGCATGACTCAATACAACATCATCAAGAGAAAGAGAGGGCAACATCATCATCAACATCTGGAACATTGACTGGCACATCTATAAATCATCGGAAGTTTTTTTCATCATCAATATCATCATCATTTACAGCATGGAGCTGGAGAAACATCATCATCAACAACATAAAAAGAATGAGGTTGGAACAAAAATATCATCAACAACACGAAGCTAGAACACCATCATCAAAAACACGAAGTTGAAACAACATCATCAACGTCACAAAGATGGAACAACATCATCGATAGCATGAAGTTAGAATAGCATCATCAATATGTCGCAACAGAATGAGGTAGGTGAATCAATAACATTTGTGGTACTATGAAATACCGTCCTTACCGGACATTTAGGATCTGCCCAGGAATCATAAGATTCCCTAGAATATAAAATCCTAACAATATACCACATGGTACTTTGACAGGTCATCCTTACCGAACCTTCAGGATCTTCCCAGAAATCATAAGATTCCCTATGATATAAAATCCTAAATGAGCTACCACCACTGGCCACAGTTGGTATATACATGCACAGGTACTCTGATAGACCATCCTTACTGGACCTTTGGGATCTTCCCAGGGATGATCAATCCCCTAGGATATAAAATATTAACGGAGATACCTGTTGTTGGTCAGGATACCATAGTATCATCAACATGACTCCCCCTTTCGAGGTAGGTCCTTTCGGACTACACCAATATTGTCTCAGAAGTATTGAAAATAAACACGAGATAGAGGCTTGGCCAACACATCTGCAACCTGCTCATTTTTTCCAACATATTGGAGATTTACAACTCCCCTCTACACCATATCACAAATGTAGTGGTACTATATCTCTATGTTTTTTGACTTATCATGGAACACTAGGTTCTCTATCATCTTAATACATCTCTAGTTATCAGATAGAATCACAGTGGCTTCCATCTCTAGATCGAACATAACTGTCAATAACTTCTGAAGCCATATGGCTTCACAACTAGAGAAACATGTTGCAATGTACTCCACTTCTGTCGTGTCGAGAGAAATATTGGATTGCTTCCTCATTTTCCATGAAGTCATGGCTGACCCCAAACTAAAACAACATCCTAAAGTTATATTTATGTCTGAAGAACTTCCACCCCAATATGAATCAGTATAACCATATAATATGAAGTCATGATATCCAGTATAACAGAGACTATAATACAACATACCCTTAAGGTATCTCAACACATGCTTTGTACCTACAAGGTGAACACGTCTAGGATCCACCAAATACTGACTCAAGGTGTTCACAGCAAAGCATATATCTGACCTGGTATTCATCAGATACATCAATGATCCAATATTTTTTTTCTATAGAGTAGCATCAACCAACTCTGACGAAGTATCAACCAGAAGCTTCAAATTTGTTTCCATGGGTGTGGTCATGGATTTACATTCCAACATGTTAAATCTATTTAGTATTTCAACTGCATACATCCCTTGGTTAAGAAAGACCTTCTTTGGGCTCTTCCGAACTTCAAGACCTAAGAAATAATGCATCGGGCCTAGGTCTTTCATCTCAAATTATGCAACGAGATTCTTCTTGCAGTCTATGATGATATTTTCTTCTAATTTCAAGAATAAATCATCCACATATAGTAGAAATATAATTGGTTCATCATTCATAACCTTGAAGTAAATATTAGGATCATATTTACTCTTGGTAAATCCCAAGATTTTCAAGAAACTATCAATTCTGCCATACCAATCTCTAGGAGCTTGCTTCAACCCGTACAGAGCTCTCTTCAACCTACAGACATGAGTCTTTCGATATTCAAATTCAAACCCTTGTGGTTGTTCTATATACAGTTCTTCTTCAATAACACCATTTAAGAAATGTGTTTTCACATCCATCTAGTGCAACTTCTACTTCATTTTGGTTGCAAGATCTATGATGGTTCTGATAGAAGTGTATCTGGATATAGGAGAAAATGTTTCTTGATAGTCAATACCTTCCTTTTTACAAAATCCACACGGCACAAATCTTGCCTTATGTTTTTCAATACTTATGTATGTTGCATGTTTTATTTTGTATATCCACTTGGAAGATACCACATATTTTTTCTTTGGCTTGGGAACTACTTCTCACACATCATTCTTTATAATGGACTAGTATTCTTCTGTCATAGATTCCATCCATTCTTTCTTATGAACAACTTCTTTAAAGAAAGTAGGTTCCTTCTCTACGAGATCACACATTAAGGCCATATAGGTGGAGAATGGTTTGGGCTTCTTGCTTTGTCTCATGGTTCCTTCTGGGGAACCATACTTTTTTGTGTCCTGAATGAGTTCTCTAGCCCAAGCAGGCTTTCTCTTGTGATATATAGTCGTACGGGGAGGTTCTTGATATTCTATCATATCATGATCTTCTGGAATATCATCACCATGGGTAACTACAACTTCCTTTACGGGTTCTGCAACGCTAGGAGCTACAGGTTATTCTTCATATACTTCTTCAAGATGGAATTTTCTTGATCTCTTTAGTGTTTCATATTCATCAGAGGTTACATATCTCTTGATCTCAATATGATGGTATCCTGGTATGTATATTTTGAAGGCCTTAGAGACCTCACAGTATCCAACAAATATTCCTTTCTTTCCTGAAGGATCCAACTTAGTTCTCTTTTCTTTCGGAATGTGTACAAATATTGGAAAACCAAATATTTTGAGATGGTTGACTTCTGGCTTCTTTCCAGTGAACATTTCTTTGGGAGTTTTGAATCCAAGTGCACTATGGGATAATATGTTCTGGACATATACTATTTTTCTTCCTACTTCAGCCCATAAGTGCATTGGAAGATCTTGATCATGAATCATAGTCTTTACTACTTCCATAATTGTCCTATTATCTCTTTCTTCTACACCATTTTGTTGAGGATTGTAGGAAGTGGTGAGCTCCCTATTAATCTTGAAATCTCTGCAAAATCTTCCAAAATCATTTGAAGTGTACTCTCCTCCATTGTCTAACCTGAGTTTCTTGATTTTCCTTTCGGAGAGGTTTTCTACCAAGGATTTGAATTCTTTGAACTTTCCAAGTACTTCATCTTTTAACTTCAATAAATAAACCCAAGTTTTATGAGAGTAATCATCAATAAAATATACATAGTATAAATACCCACTTAGAGAGGTTGATGGCATTGGACCGCATACATCTGAGTAGAAAAGTTCCAAGATTCCTTTTTCTTTATTGTCGCTCTTTGGAAAAGGATTCTTTATGTACTTTCCTTGTGCACATCCCTTGCATACACCTTCATGATCAACCTTTAATTCTAGTAAACATGTAACTACCTTGATTACATATGGTAAGGCTTTGTAGTTGATGTGAGCTAGTATTGTATTCCATAGTTCATAAGGACTTTAAATAGAGTGAGTCAAGGCTACATCTAAGTGACCTTTTAACTTGTACAAAACACCTTCTCCTATTTCAATAACAACTACATATTCTATAGTTTTTCCTTTAGACCACATAATAACTTCACCATCTACGAATGCAACCATGAAAATTTTCTTATCTAGAGCTATAATAGAAAGTAAGTTCTTTTTCAAACTCGGTACATAGAGTACATCCTTCATTCTCATAGGAGTTCCTGACTCAAGTTTGTAGGTGGCTTCTTCCATTCCTTTGATAGGGTATTGATAATCATCTCCAAGTGAAAATTTCTGGGGTGAGTCCTTTTCTATAAGGCTAGAGAGAGTGTTCTTATGACCTATCATGTGCTTATAGGAACCACTATTTATGAGCCAAGTTGTTGGTTTTGGAGCCTGATTATCTCTCCTGATTCATAGGTCTTTTGTTTTCATCTGTGTTAATACCCCATGAAGTATTTACACCCCAAAAGTATGTACACTCTTCCACACAGGGGAGTGCAGAGGGGGGTTACCCCCTTTGCAGGGTCCGGGGGGACTATTCCCCCCAGCTGGGGGGTACGGGGTCAAGCGGACCCCTGGCGGGGGTTCGGTGGAAGTGTCCCTGATGGGAAATCGGGGGCGAAGCTCCCAAAGGAAAAATTTCCTTGTAAATGTATATTGTAATTTCACTGTAAATCTAGACCGTTCATTATAAGGTCGCAGGTCTAACGGTAGAAATTATGTAGGGTTTTTTTTCCCTAGAAGGCAACCCTCTGTTATGAGGGAAATGTATTGTGGCTATGCATTATGGCGAATATTTTATTCTGAGATAGGATATTGTGAGAGAAAGAAGAGGAAGTTACAGCGGGTTTGTTATAGGTTGTATCCCTTCATTTGTTGGATAATAATAAAGGAAGGACCTGGCAATTTCTCTGGTGGACATAGCCCACACTAGGTGAACAATGTATATATGTGTCTCTATTGTATTGTGTATCTTCTGTATTTTATTTCCGCATTTGTTTTATTTTATTGCTCCGCGGTCCTATTTTTTTAACAATTGGTATCATAATGAAAGGTAACTCACAGGAAAGGAGGGTTCTTGGTTCGAGTGGGAGAAATGTCGGAAGATGGAAAGTTTAGGGTCGAAAAATTTAATGGCCAAAACTACCAGTTATGGAAGATGCAGATGGAATATTATTTATATCAGAAGGATCTATTCCTACCATTGGGCGGAGTAGCAAATAATTCGACGGCTATGAAGGATGAAGAATATGAGATTCTTGATAGAAAGGCTCTAGGAATGATACGGCTGAGCCTGGGAGCATTGGTGGCTTTCAATATTTCGAAAGAAAAGACAATGAAGGATTTGATGGATGCATTGGCTAAATTGTATGAAAACCCCTCGGCGTCCAATAAGGTATTTCTAATGAAGAGATTATTTAATATGAATATGTCAGAAGGTGGGTCTGTTGCAGATCTTTTAAATGATTATAATATGGTTACTAATCAACTAAGTTCTGTAAAAGTGGACTTTGATGATGAGGTTAGGGCTCTTCTAATATTGTGCTCATTGCCAGAAAGTTGGAACGTCTTGGTCATGGTTATAAGTAACTATGTCTCTGGTTCAAATACTTTAAAATTTGATGATGTTGTTGGTGTTATCCTTAGTGAGGAAATGCGACGAAAAAGCATAGGTGAGACATCAGGTAATGCATTGAACATGGAGAGCAGGGGAAGACAAAAGGATAGAGGAAAGGGCTCAGGGAACCGCGGTAATTCTAAGAAGGGAAGATCCAAATCCAGACTTGGAAATATAGAGTGCTAGAATTGTGGGAAGAAATGACATATGAAGAAAGACTGCAAAGCTCCAAAGAAACAAAGAGATGGACAGTAGGAGAGAAATCAGGAAGCAAATGTAACAGGTGATGTGTTACAAGATGCTTTGATTCTTTCTATAGATAATATTTCTGAGTCTTGGGTAGTAGATTCATGGGCTTCATTTCATGCCACACCCCATAGGAAACATTTCTTAGATTATGTTCAAGGTTATTTTGGACAGGTTCATTTGGGTGATGATGCACCATGAAAAATTGTTGGAATGGGAAAGGTAAAAATAAAGCAACACAATGGAAACCAATGGTTGTTGAAAGAGGTAAGACATGTTCCATATTTGAGGAAAAATCTAATTTCAAAAGGGTAGTTGGAAAGTGAAGGTTGTATATCCATATTTATAGATAATACATGGAAGGTCATCAAAGGATCATTGGTGATAGAAAAAGGAGAGAAGGTAGGTACATTGTATTTATGTACTGGTAATACTGACTCGTCTATATCTTTAGCTTCTAAAGGAGTGGATACAGCACTGTGGCATCATAGTCTTGGACACATAAGTGAGAAGGGTATGCAGATACTTCACAAAAGAAATTTGTTGCCAGATCTTAAACAAATTGATTTGGACTTATGTGAGCATTGTGTTTATGGAAAACAAAAGAGAGTCATATTTCTCAGAGTCGGAAAAGAAAAGAAGAATGAAAGGTTAGAACTTGTGCATACAGATGTATGGGGAACAGCTCAGGTATCATCTCTTGGTGGCTCTCACTACTATGTTACTTTTATTGATGATGCAACTAGAAAAACTTGGGTTTATTGCATTTGACAAAAATCTGATATTTTTTATACTTCTAAGAAATGCAAAGCTTTGGTTGAGAATGAGACAGGAAAAAGTTTGAAGTGTATCAGATCAGATAATGGAGGTGAATATTGCAGCAAGGAGTTTGATGATTACTATTCATACCATGGGATTCGTAGAGAGAAGACAGTTCCAAGAACACCATAAGAAAATGGTGTGTCAGAAAGGATGAACAGGACAATCATGGAGCGTGCAAGGAGTATGAGATTGCATGTTGGTTTGCCCTTACAGTTCTGGGCAGATGTTGTAGATACTATTGTTTACTTAATAAATAGAGGACCTTCAAGATCTTTGGATGGTATAATTACAGAGGAGGAATGGACAGGAAAAAGGTAAACTATTATTTTTTGAAGACTTTCGGTTGTGAAGCATTTGTCCATATTGATAAAGAAAATAGAACAAAGCTTGAGGCAAAATCCAAGAAGTGTACCTTTATTGGATACGGTGTTAATGATTTTGGTTATCGCTTATGGGATTATGAAAATAACAAAATCATTAGGAGTAGAGATTTCATATTCAATGAGAAGGTCATGTACAAAGATCTGTTGCAAGGAAAGAAACAGGAAAAAGAAAAACAAGAATACACAGTGCTTGATGAGATCACTGAAAAAGAAATTCCAAAGGAACCAGAAAATCAAAATGTACAACAACAGGAGCAGCAGGTACCTCAAACACCTGCAAGTGTTGTTAGAAAATCTACCAGGTTAAGTATATCCCCTGAACGATACTCTCCTTCCTTGTATTATTTATTGTTGACTGATTCTAGTGAACTAGAATGTTATGAAGAGGCAATGCAGGTAGACACCAAAAAAAAGTGGAAGCAAGGCATGAAAGAGGAAATGGATTCCTTGGAAAATAACTAGACTTGGGACTTGGTTCAGTTGCCTGCAAGAAAAATACCATTGCAGAATAAATGGGTTTACAAGTTGATGGAAGAATATGGAGGAGAAAAGCAGTACAAGGCTAGACTTGTTGTAAAGGGGTTTGCACAAAAGAAAGGTATAGATTTTGATGAAATTTTTTCTCATGTTGTTAAAATAACTTCAATTAGGACTATTTTAAGTCTTGTGGCAGTAGAAGATTTGCATCTTGAAAAATTAGATGTTAAAACAAATTTTCTCCATGGGGATTTGGAGAAAGAGATTTATATGCAACAGCCACATGGGTATGAGGTCAAAGGGAAGGAGAATTTGGTATGCAGGTTGAAGAAGAGCTTGTATGGCCTAAAGAAAACTCCAAGGCAGTGGTATTTGAAGTTTGACAGATTTATGACAGAACAGGGTTTTAGTAGATGCCATTATGATCACTGTGATTATTTTAAAAGGCTAGAAAATGGGAGCTATATTATCTTTCTATTATATGTAGATGACATGCTTGTTTCAAGGTCTAGTATGTAGGATATAAATTTGCTCAAGAAGAAATTAGCTAATTCATTTGCGATGAAGGATTTGGGTGTTGCAAAGAAAATCCTTGGTATGAGAATAAAAAGAGATAGGAAAAATTACAAATTGACATTGTCTCAGGGTGAGTACATAGAGAAGGTGTTGGAGAGGTTTAGAATGTAGAATGCAAAACCAGTTAGTACACCTTTAGCCATCCATTTCAAATTAACTAAGGAAAAGTGTCCCAAGACACAAGAGGAGATAGAATACATTTCCAAGGTCCCTTATTCATCAGTAGTTGGCAGCTTGATGTATGCAATGGTTTGCACAAGACCAGATATTGCACATGTAGTGGGAGTTGTGAGCAAGTATATGAACAATCCATCTAAAGAACATTGGGAAGCAGTAAAGTGGATTCTTAGGTATTTGAGAGGTACTGCTACTCATGCATTATGTTTTGGAGGATCAGACACTTTTCTACATGTTGATTCAAATATGGCAGGTGATAAGGACAATAAGAGGAGCACCACAGGGTATGTTTTTACTATAGGTGGAACAACAGTAAGTTGGATTTTGAAACTGCAAAAGGTAGTTGCACTTTCAACAATAGAGGCAGAGTATGTTGTTGCTATAGAGGCTAGTAAAGAGATGATTTGGTTATAGAGGTTTATGGAGGAATTGGGAAAGAAGCAGAAGAATAACATGTTGTACTGTGACAGTGAGAGTGTCATTCATATTCAAAAGAACTCAGCCTTCCATTCGAAGACGAAGCATATACAGTTGAGGTACCATTTCATACGATCCGTTTTGGAAGATGGACATTTGAAGTCGGAAAAGATACACACTAACCAGAATCCTACAGACATGTTAACAAAGGGAGTAACTAGGGAGAAACTGAGTTCTTGCTCAGTTTCAGTTGGTCTTCAAGAATGAAGATGAAGATGAGAAATTTTCCAGGTCCAGGAAGGTTCATAGTCCATCATATACAGCAGCGGTGGAGTTGTTGAGATCAGTCTCCAAGTGAGAGATTGTTGGTTGTGGAGCCTGATTATCTCTCTTGATTCAGAGGTCTTTTGTTTTCAGTCGTGTTTATACCCCATGAAGTATTTACACCCCAGAAATATGTACACTCTTCCACGCTAGGGGTTCGGGGGCGAAGCCCCTGAAGGAAAAAATGCCTTGTAAATGTATATTGTAATTTCACTATAAATCTAGACCGTTCATTATAAGCTCGCAGATCTAATGGTAGAAATTATGTTAGGGATTTTTTCCCCTAGAAGGAAACCCTCTTTTATGAGAGAAATGTATTGCAACTATGCATTATGGTGAATATTGTGTTCTGATATAGGATACTGTGAGATAAAGAAGAGGAAGTTATAGCGAGTTTGTTGTAGGTTGTATCCCTTCATTTGTTGGATAATAATAAAGGAAGGACCTGGCAATTTCTCTAGTGAATGTAGCCCATACTAGATGAACCACGTATATCTGTGTCTCTATTGTATTGCATATCTTTTGTATTTTATTTCCGCATTTGTTTTATTTTATTGCTCCATGGGCCTATTTTTCTAACACAAGTATCATCTCCAGGTGTCACAGATCCTGAGAGAGAGGAAAACAAAACATATTCTTCAATCTCTTATTTAGATAACTTCTTGGGTGGCTCATCATCTTCAGTTGCATGGGCATGATGTCTTTTGTTATTTATCCTCTTGTATTCTTCCCTTCTGGCGGGACAATTTTTATCAATGTGTCCCATCTTATCACAATGATAACACTAGTATGAGGAGAAATTGTTTCCCTTTGTTTGACCCTTATGATATTTATGGAATCTCTTTGGAGAGTGATATTCTTTATGAAAGAGAGTCTCCTTTTGGAAATTAGACTTTCCCTTTCCATCCTTATCATGAGTAGCTAGGGATTGATCTTCATCTCTTAATAGAACGACTTCTCAATTAGCCACTCTTACTTCTTCTTAAACACATTCTTCCCATAAACTGTCAAATTGGAGTTTCTCTTTTATTGCACAAATAGTTTGGATGAAGGCATCCCAAGGTCTTGTGAGACCATTAAGATTTGCCATCACGATTTCATCTTCATCTAAGTTGTCTCCAATTTCCTCTTATTGTTCCTTGAAATTAGAAACCCTAGAGAAATAGTCTTGAATTGTTTCTCCTTTTTGCCTCTTTGTATTCTTGAGTTGGGTTCTCAAGTTCATCATCCGGTTGATGTTCCTTCCTTCATACATTCTGGTTAGGGTATCAAACATATATTTTGGAGTATTCTTAGAAGACACTTGAGGGATCAAGTGGTCTTTAATGGAATATGCAATTATTATTTTAGACTTAATCATATCCTTTCTGTACTTCTCTTTGGCTGCATTTTCTTCGGGCTCTGGTACATTTTATTTTATGAATTTTGCAAGGTCATTCTCTTCAAGAATGACTCCAATTTTGTACTTCCAGGAACATAAATTTTCCACACCTTCTAACTTGTCAACAAGCTTGGTGCTTGCAAACATATTGACCTAGAGCTAGGAAAATGACGAGAAAATGAAAGTGCTCGAAAAATGAAACTAAACTTACTAGGAGATGTGTTGGTATGAGGTGAGTTTGTTGGAGCATATTGTTTCATAAAATTCCAAGTTTTACCCCTTGAAACTGGACTTGTGCACTTCTAGACCGGTCCTTCTGGTATTGGTTATGGTTTCCTAGTTTTCTGATTTTCTGGTACCGATCAAAACTAGGGTTTGATTTTTCAGAGAATCCATCCACTGAAAAATTTCTCTTAAGTTGTCAAAATATGTGCTAGGGTAGGGCACACTTCCCAAGGTGGTTTTTGGTCAAAAATTCCTCTTCAGAAAAAATCCCTAATTTTCTTGTACGACAACAGAGACGTCTAGAAACCCAGTGAAATATGCTCTATTCAATCAAGCTCTGAAACCATGTTAATTTTTTAATGTTGTTATTAGATTATTTCCAAATTTCATGAGAATAATGCATTTCCAAAACAACAGTATAAAGAGGATCATTGAAAGAAACACAATCACAAGGTACGTAAAATTTTATCCTGGGAAACTCTCATGGGGGAGAAAACCCAGCAAAAACTTCCTCAATAATATCATACAATGCCAAGACTAAGGCCAAAACACCAAAGACACACCAAGACCAAGCATGCGCCTCTCTTCTCCTTCGTTAGAATTATTCCTACAACTATGATTGCCTTCAAGATATGCACACTAGATGAGTGAGTGAGTGTGTACAAATGAGACACCATCCTCACATATAAATACAAGTTGTGAGGTGGTGCTAGGGTTGGGTCTCTTCACTTGGTGGAGCCGACATCTCCTATAAGTGGCTAAAACCACTTTATAATTACTATGGGCCTACTTTACAAATATTACCATACAAATACAATTTGACCAATCCAAAAAATGGGATTTGATCTTATACAAGATCTGAATTGATCAATCCGCAAAAGGGGATTTGAAATATACAATAATAACTCAAACATAATTAGGATTTTCTTCAAAGTTGCAATATTTCAATGGGAACACCATATAAACATGGTGACAAAATGTTTTCATGAATTTTGAGTGTAATTACTAACTACCAACTTTGTATTATGAATAAGTCTTATGTATTTATATAAGATTCTTTCCTAGATGTATCTCAAGAGTCAAGTTACTACTAGATTCTTCTAGTCTCCTTAGCTTACGAGGAAGAAAAAATAGATAATTTTCATTGATTGTGATGATGACTAGTTTGAGGATTGTTATGAAGATTAATATGTCTCTGAAGTGAACTATGTGGAAGATGGAACTAAGCTCGAGGAACCCATGCAGTAATTTATTGTCCTTATTGCATATGAAGAATATGATCTACAAGACCTAATACATTTTCTACTGGGTTTCCAAAAACTCCATGTTAGAATGAAATTCGTGAAGAAGATACTATTATATGAGAGGTTTATCTTGAGGAGGATCAAGGAAAATAAATACCTTTTTATATTGCAAAAGACATGGTATGTAATGTTGATTTCATTGCAACAATGTTACTTTTTCTCCTCGGTATATATCTCGTATTGAAAAAAAAAGTAGATGATGATTTTAGATGTAAGGATACTAATGATGTCTCTAAGACCATCATGGATCTCATGTTTCTACTCATTTAACTAATTGGGAGTAAGAATATTATGGAGGGATCTACGAACCTATGCATTGTCAAGATACAATATATTATGGTGATGAGCACATATATGATATTGTATGGATGTCCACAAGGAGAAAAATCATAGATTAGAATTTTGGTTATTGTCCTTCATCAACTTCTACCTGAAATGTGAATATGTTGGTGAGAAGAAAGAACCTATTTCTAAAGAAAAGGGGAATGAAAATGCAGACAGTAAAGGAGATGTAGAAAAAAACATGAATCCTCAATAGCACAATGAGGATGGTGTTTTAATAGTTGATACATGTCTATTGCTTGTTATTTATTCATATGATGATGGTTTTGTTTATGACATTAATGCATAGGATCATGAGCTTGAAGAGTTAAATGAGGCATCCTCCATGTTTGAAATAAGTATCACCATTTCTTCTACTTATTATCTTAAAATTAAGAAAAAAGGAACACAAATATTGAATAATACCAAGAAGAATGAGGAGAAATATCATGTCCTAGTAACAAGGAAGAGACAAAAACAACCATTGTTTGTGAGAAACAAGGTCAACATCAAGAGAGGGAAAATATTTTATTTATTAATTTCATGCATGCACCCAATTTTGGCATCGTAAATATCTTGGAGGTCTATGTTGATCCTATACAATCATGGATGGAGTTTGTTTTCACAAGGGAAATACCATACAATATTGTTTTTTTTATTATAACATTTACAAGTAGAATGTATGGGTTACCAACTAATTCTATGTCATTTTTAAGAACCAAATATCAAAATCTTGTTGAGCTCTCTATAATTTGGACACATACGCCATGAGCCATCTTTCTTGAGTACCATTACCACCAGTGCACAGTAAGAAATTTGGCTAGGTATAATAATGCCAACCTCTAACATTTGTTTAACCATACGCTCAATTTCACTCTTCTGGGCATAAGGGAATATGCAAGGCCTGATGTTAGGAGGAACGCTCCCAAGAATTAAGTGAATAGCATGATCGCAAGTGGGTGGAAGACCTCTGGGAATATCTTCAAATAATTTGGAATGCTTATCAATGATCCCTTGGAGATATAGAAGAATAGATGGCTTATATGTTTTAACATATAGTGACCATAGTTGTACAATTGCACCATGATGCCCCTTTTTCAATAATTTTGTCATGCCATTAGAGATTAACACCTTACTAGATTTCCATGTGATACCCATTAACTAAAATTCATTTCCTTCCAATGAAAATTTCATGAAAAGTTCTTGAAAATTTAAATCCATTGTTTCCAATGATTGTAACCATTAGACCCCTAGTATGACATCAGTACCACCCATGGGTATAGAAATCATTGGATTATTCATTACATATTCCCCCATAGTAAGATTGATCTTATGGTATTTTCCTGAGAAATTGATAGTTCCTCCATTTGCAATCATTACTTGAAACTCTGGCACTGGATATATAAAGCAATTGAGAGCTTTGGATAATTTATAGTGAATGAAATTATGAGTACTACCAGAATCAACTAGCACTATTACCTTTTTCCTTTTGATATATCCTTCGATCTTGAGGATTTGAAGAGTGTTAATACCATCCAATGCATGATATGATATGGTGGGATTCATCTCTTCAGAATAAATCTCTTCTGTTGAAATATTGTAACTTCGAAGAATATTCTAATTGTATAGATCAAATCCCCTTTTGCAGATTGAACAAGTCGGGTCTTGTATAATATCAAATCCCCTTTTGTGGATTGGTAAAAATGTATTTGTATGGTGTTATTTGTAAATTTGGCCCCTAGTAATTATAAAGTGATTTTAGCATCTTCTAGGAGAATTCAGCTCCACCAAGTGAAGAGACAAAACCCTAGCGCCACCTCACAACTTGTATTTAAATGTGAGGATGGTGTCTCATTTGTGCACACTCACTCACTCATCTAGTGTGCATATCTGGAAGGAAGTTGCAAGAAGAAGTATAACGAAGGAGAAGAGAGGCGCATTTTTGGTTTTGATCTGTCTTTGGTGTTTTCGTCGTATTCTTGGCATTGTATTGGAAATATATTATTGAGGAAGTTTTTGTTGGGTTTTATCCCGCATGAGGGTTTCCCAGGATAAAATGTTTCATACCTTGTGATTTTGTTTCTTTCAGTGATCCTCTTAATACTGTTGTTTTAGAAATGCATTGAATGCTTATGAAATTTAGAAATAACCTAATAACAACATAAAAAAGTTAACATGGAATCGGAGCTTGACTGAATAGAGCATATTTCACTGGGTATCTAGATGTCTCTATTGTCATACAAGAAAATTAGGGTTTTTTTACTGAAGAGGAATTTTTTACCAAAAACCATCTTGGGAAGTGTGCCCTTCCCTAGTGCATCTTTTGACAACTTGAGCAAACTTTTTCAGTGGCTGGATTCTTTGAAAGGTCAAACCCTAGTTTTGACTGGTACCAGAAAACTAGAAAACCAAGAAACCAGAACCAGTACCAGAAGCACCAGTCTATAAGTGTGCAAGTCCAGTTTCAGGGGGTAAAACTTGGAATTTTCTGAAAGGGTCTGCTCCAGCAAAATTGCCTCAGCCCAGTTCATATCCTATTAAGTTTAGTTTCATTTTCTGAGCACTTTCATTTTTTGGTCATTTTACTAGCTCCAGGTCAAGATGTCTACAAGAACCAAGCTTGTTGACAAGTTATAAGGTGTGGAAAAAAAAAATCCTAGAAGTACATAATTGGAATCGTTCTTGAAGAGAATGACCTTGCAAAATTCATAAAAGAAAATGTACCAGAGCCCAAAGAAAATGCAGCCAAAGAGAAGTACAAGAAGGATATGATTAAGGCTAAGAGAATAATTACAGATTCCATTAAAGACCACTTTATCCCTCAAATGTCTTCTAAGAATACTCCAAAATATATGTTTGATGCCCTAACTAGAATGTATGAATGAAGGAACATCAACCGGAAGATGAACTTGAGAACCCAACTCAAGAATTCAAAGATGCAAAAAGGAGAAACAACTCAAGACTATTTCTCTAGGGTTTCTCAATTCAAGGAAACGTTAGAGGCAATTGGAGACAACTTAGATGAAGATGAACTCGTGATGACAACTCTTAATGGTCTCACAAGACCTTGAGATGCCTTCATCCAAACTATTTGTGAAAGAAACGAGAAACTTCAATTTGACAGTTTATGGGAAGAATGTGTTCAAGAAGAATCAAGAGTGGCTAATTGAGAAGTCGTTCTATTAAGACACGAAGATCAAGCCATAGCTGCTCATGCTAAGGGTGGGAATGGAAAGTATCATTTCCAAAAGGAGACTCACTTTCATAAAGAATCTCACTCTCCAAAAAGATTCCAGAAATATCATAAGGGTCAAACAAAGAGAAAAGATTTCTCCTCCTACCAGTGTTATCATTGTGATAAGATGGGACACATTGCTAAGAATTGTCTTTCCAAAAGGGAAGAATACAAGAGGAGAAATAGAAAAAGACATCATGCCCATGCAGTGGAAGATGATGATCCACCCAAGAAGTTATCTAAAGAAGATATTGAAGAATATGTTTTGTTTTCCGCTCTCTTAGGATTTGTGACACCTGGAGAGGATACTTGGCTCATAGATAACGGTGCCTCTAAGCACATGACAGGTCATAAGAACACTCTTTCCAGCCTTATAGAAAAGGACTCCCCAAAAAAAAATTTACTTAGAGATGATTATCAATACCCTATCAAAGGAATGGGAGAAGCCACCTACAAACTTGATTCAGGAACTCCAATGAGAATGATGTACTCTATGTACTAGGTTTGAAAAATAACTTACTTTCTATTTCAACTCTAGATAAGAAATGTTTCAGGGTTGCATTCGTAGATGGTGAAGTTTTTATGTGGTCTAAAGGAAAAACTATAGAATATGAATTTGTTATTGGAATAGAAGAAGGTGGTTTGTACAATTTAAAAATTCACTCAGATGTAGCCTTGAATCACTCTACTGAAAGTCCTTGTGAACTTTGGCATAGAAGACTAGCTCACATCAACTACATATCCTTACCATATGTAAGCAAGCTAGTTACAGGTTACCAAAATTAAAGGTTGATCATGAAGGTGTATGCAAGGGATGTGCGCAAGGAAAGAACATAAAGAATCATGTTCCAAAGAGCGATAGTAAAGCAGAAGGAATCTTGGAACTTTTCCACTCAGATGTATGCAGTCCAATGCCATCAACCTCTCTAAGTAGGTATGTATACTATGTATATTTTATTGATGATTACTCTCGTAAAACTTGTGTTTATTTCTTGAAGTCAAAATACGAAGTACTTGGAAAGTTCAAAGAATTCAAAGCCTTGGTAGAAAACCTCTCCGAAAGGAAAATCAATAAACTCAGGTCAAACAATGGAGGAGAGTACACTTCAAATGATTTTGGAAGATTTTGCAGAGATGTTGGGATTAAGAGGGAGCTCACCACTCCCTATAATCCTCAACAAAATGGTGTAGCAAAAAGAAAGAATAGGACAATTATGGAAGCAGTAAAGAATGTGATTCATGATCAAGATATTCCAATGCACTTATGGGATGAAGCAGCAAGAAAAACAATATATGTCCAGAACAGATTGTCCCATAGTGAACTTGGATTCAAAACCCCCGAAGAAATGTTCACCAGAAATAAGACAAAAGTCAAACATGTCAAAATATTTGGATGTCCAGTATTTGTACACATTCTGAAAGAAAAGAGAACTAAGTTGGATCCTTCAGGAAAGAAGGGAATATTTGTTGGATACTGTGAGATCTCTAGGGCCTTCAGAATCTACATGCCAAGATACGATCATATTGAGATCAGTAGAGATGTAACCTTTGATGAATATGCACCACTCAAGAGATCAAGAAAATGTCATCTTGAAGAAGTATATGAAGAAGAAACTATAGCTCCCAAAGTTGCAGAATCCATAAAGGAAGTTGCAGTTACCCCTAATGATGAGATTCCAGAAGATCATGATATGATATAATCTCAAGAACCTCCCCGTATTACTATCTATCACAAGAGAAATCCATCTTGGGCTAGAGAACTCATTCATGACATAGAAAAGTATGGTGCCCCAGAAGGAAACATTAGACAAAACAAGAAGCCTAAGCCATTCTCCAGCTATATGGCCTTAATGTGTGATCTCGTAGAGAAGGAACCTAATTTATTTGAAGAAGCAATTTAGAAGAAAGAATGGATGGATGCCATGACAAAATAATACCAGTCCATTATAAAGAATGATGTGTGGGAAGTAGTTCCCAAGCCAAAGAACAAAGATGTGGTATCTTCCAAGTGGATATACAAAATAAAATATGCAGTAGACGAAAGTATTGAAAAACATAATGCAAGATTTGTGGCTCATGGATTTTCTCAAAAGGAATGTATTGACTATGAAGAAACATTTTCTCCTATATCCAGACACACTTTTATTAGAACCATCATAGCTCTTGTAGCAAAAATGAAGTGGAAGTTGGACCAAATGGATGTGAAAACAACTTTCTTAAATGGTGTTATTGAAGAATAAGTGTATATAGAACAACCACAAGGGTTTGAAATTGAATATAGAAAGACCCATGTCTGCAGGTTGAAGAAATATCAGTATGGGTTGAAGTAAGCTCTTAGAGCTTGGTATGGAAAAATTGATAGTTTCCTGACAAGATTGGGCTTTACCAATAGTAAAGTTGATCCTAAGATTTACTTCAAGGTCATGAATGATGAGCCAGTTATATTGCTACTATATGTGGATGATTTATTCTTGACAGGAGAAGAAAATCTCATCACGAAATGCAAGATGAATCTCACTGCAAAATTTGAGATGAAAGACCTAGGCCCGATGCATTAATTCTTAGGTTTTGAAGTTTGGCAGAGCCTAGAGAAGATCTTCCTTAACCAAGGGAAGTATGCAATTGAAATACTAAAGATATTTAACATGTTGGAATGTAAATCCATGACCACACCCATGGAAAAGAATTTGAAGCTCTTGGTTGATAATTCATCAGAGTTGGTTGATGATACTCTATATAAACATATTATTGGATTATTGATGTATATGATGAATACCAGGCCAAATATATGCTTTGTTGTGAACACCTTGAGTCAGTATATGGTGGAGCCCAAACGTGTTCACCTTGTAGCTGCAAATTATGTGATGAGATACCTTAAGGGTACTATGGATTATGGTATTTTTTATACTGGAGATCGTGACTTCAAATTGTATGGTTATACTAATTCAGATTGGGCCAAAAGTGCTTCAGACAGAAAGACCACTTCATAATTTTGTTTCAATTTGGGTTCAACCATGACTTCATGGCAAAGCAAGAAGCAATCCAGTATTTCTCTCAGCACGACAGAAGCGGACTACATTGCAGCATGTTCCAGCAGTTGTGAATCCATATGGCTTCGTAAGTTGTTGACAGGTTTGGTCGATCTGGAGATGGAATCCACAGTGATTCTATGTGATAACCAGAGCTATATAAAGATGACAGAGAATGTATTTTTCCATGATAATTAGAATCACATAGAGATATGGTACCACTACATTCATGATATGGTGCAGAGGGGAATTGTAAAGCTCCAATATGTTGGCACAGATGAGCATGTTGCAGATGTGTTAACCAAGCCTATGTCTCGTGTGAAGTTTGAGTACTTCCGAGACAAGCTTGGTGTATTCCGAAAGGACCTCCCTCGAAAGGGGGAGTGATGTTGATGATACTATGGTATTATGACCAACAACGGGTAGCTCCGTTAGGATTTTATATCCCAGTGGATTGATCATCCCTGGGCAGATCCTGAAGGTCTAGTAAGTACGGTCTGTTAGAGTACCTGTGCATGTATATGTCAATTGTGGTCAGTAGTGGTAGCTCCGTTAGAATTTTATATCCTATGGAATATTATGATTCATGGGAATATCTCGAAGGTCCAGTAAGGACGGTTTGTCAGAGTACCACATGGTAGCTTGTTAGGATTTTATATCCTGGGGATTCTTGTGAGTCCTGGGAAGATCTCGAAGGTCCGGTAAGGACAGTCTATCGGAGTACCACAAATGTTGTTGATGCACCTACCTTATTTTTTTGCCACATATTGATGATGTTGTTCCATCTTCGTGCTATTGATGATGTTCTTCCATGTTTGTGATGTTGATGGTGTTGTTTCAGCTTCATGTTGTTGATGATGTTGTTGTTCTAGCCTCGTTTTATTGATGTTTATGATGACAATGTTACTCCAACTCCATGTTGTAAATGATGATGATATTGATGATGAGAAAAACTTTCGATGATTTATAGATGTGTCAGTCAGTGTTTCAGATGTCAATGATGATGTTTCCCTCTCATTCTCTTGATGATGTTGTATTGAGTCATGTCAGTAGAATACTCTTCTCGTTAAGGGGGGGTGTTGAAATATTGTAACTTCGATGAATATTCTAATTGTATAGATCAAATCCTCTTTTGCGGATTGATTAAGTCGGGTCTTGTATAAGATCAAATCCCCTTTTGTGGATTGGTGAAACTGTATTTTTATGGTGGTATTTGTCAAGTCATCCCCTAGTAATTATAAAGTGGTTTTATCCACTTCTAGGAGAAGTTGGATCCACCAAGTGAAGAGACACAACCCTAGTGCCACCTCACAACTTGTATTTATATGTGAGGATGGTGTCTCATTTGTACACTCACTCACTCATCTAGTTCACATATCTTGAAGGAAGTTGTAGTTGCAGGAAGAATTCTAACGAAGGAGAAGAGAGGTGCATGCTTGGTATTTGTCTTTCTTTGGTGTTTTGGTCTTAGTCTTGGAATTGTATTGGAAATCTATTATTGAGGAAATCTTTTTTGGGTTTGTTGGATTACTTAGAGGGGGGGTGAATCAGTAACAGAGCAATTTAATCATTTTTAACCATATAATCCAAGTGTTATATCAATGAAGCATTATCATCCAATAACTGCAGAGTAAATAAGAAATGAACAAATGAACAAACACACACATACACAGTACACCAATGTTTTACGTGGAAACCCAAATCAGGAGAAAACCACAGAATTTTTTTTCTAATATGTCTTGAAGAATTACATTCATTGGAAGCACCAACTTCCTTTGTTTTCCAGCTGCAATTGGAAGGAGGATCCAACCCCCTAGTTTCTCAGGCTACAACCTGAGGGAAGCTCCAACTCCCCAATTCTCTGGCTACAACCAGAAGGAGGCTACAACCCCCTATGTTCTCCGGCTACAACCGAAAGGTGGCTACAACCACCTGTCCTTGCCTCGTCCTGCCACCCTGAAGTAGAAGTAGAATGATGGAACCAATGTCAATATTTCACTGTGAAATATACCATTGTAAACCTGTACCAATAAATATGAACCATGCATCAACCATGCATCAACCTGTACCTCAACCTGTAATCAACATGTACCATAAACAAGTGCATCAACCATGCACCAACATGTACCAAATAACCTGTAATCAACCTGTACCATAAACAAGTGCATCCAACCATGTACC
>ML847658.1:24445-34507 GCA_009831015.1 Picea engelmannii | reverse complement strand
CACATGTGAAGATTACACCATTCTCTGCAACATGTGGCCACATGTGAAGATTACACCATTCTCAACACCACCCCTTAAGCTGAACAGGTGGCCACAAAGAGAAATTGTGAATGTGTATGTGAGTGGGTTTATAGATATGCGACTCAATCCAGGGTTCGCCGAGGTCAAAATACAAATGAGAGTGGGTTTATGGATACCCAATTCTAACACAACTGTGAGTGGGTTTATGGATACCCAGCTTTAATACCACTGTGAGTGGGTTTATGGATACCCAACTCAAATAGATTGGCCGTAGCCAAGATACAACAATGAGTGGGTTTATGTATACCCAACTAAAAATAGGGTTGGCTGTGGCCAAAATATGAAGAAGAGTGGTTTTATGAATGCCCAACTCAAATACAATTGAGAAAGACTAAATACATTGAGAAAACTTGAACACACCCTGAGAGTGGGTTTATGAATACCCAACTCAAATACACTCGAGAGAGCCTGAATACACCTTAGAGAACTCAAATACAATTTGAGAGTGGGTTTATGGATACTCAGCTCAAATACAATGGTTGACTGTGGCTGAAATACAAAAGTGAGTGGGTTTATGGACACCTAGAGCAAAATAGGGTTGGCCCTATTCACACCATCCCCCCTCAATTTGAACAGGAGGCCTTGGAGTGAAGACATTATATCACAACGTCCACCCTTAATGCTGAATACGGGCCACATAATGAAGATATAACTCTTCTTGAGTACCATATCTCGAACATCAACATGGTTCCTCAACTTGGTGAAGGTGGCCTTTGGTAGAGGTATAGAAGAAGGATCTGCTGAACCATGATGATGGACCGAAGGTAGAAAGGGTGGCACAAGTATTTGATCACAAAGCTTTCAAGTGTAGTACAGCCAAAAAGGATCACCATCATGGTGTGGAAGGAAGATATCCATTGAAATATGCTGATAACCTATAAAAAATAGTGGGACAAATCTTGTATACCTATGAATAGAGAATGCATCAAAGAAGGTGAAAAAGTATGTAGCTCCCACATGAGAGAAAGTGGTCATAGGCCTGAAAATGTCACTATGAATCAAGTCCAATAGCTGAGAGGCAATCCTCTCATCGTAATAAAACGAAGCATCCACTGGAAAACCACTGACTCCTGGAACATAAACAATGTCTCCAAATGTGGTAGGGTCAATAATGAGATTAATCACAGCCTGCAACATGCAAAGTCCAATAGGTAAAATGCACCGCCATAGATGCACCCTAAGGAGAATGCATTAAGTCCAACAACAATGTAGAAGAAGTCTTCGTAGAAGGTATATCAATAGGAGGTACACCAAATTGTATCAGAGAAAGATCCACTATAATAAGATGAGTATCATTCATTGGAGAATTCTCAGAAAGGGGCAGTGGAAATGATCCTAAAGGACTATGAATAGAAACTCCATCAAACATAGCATTTGTATTGGAAGGATCATATAGACAATATACCGGTGTATGGCCACATGAACTTGATCCAAAAAACCTTAAATGCAACACTGATGAAGTCATTCCTTAATCAAAGGTTTGTCACAATAGATCAAACCCATATGCAAAGTGCATGGCTAGATGTGCATTGTGAACTGTCAGCAATATCATCTAGAAGATCCTCGTCGCAAACCATTACTCTTGCAAGTTTTTCAATCCCCTGAAGACAAGCCAAGCAATACTTGAAGAGACAACTCTCTGTATGACAGATATTGCATATACAGTTCTATGTCAGATCTGCCCAAATATAATTAGCCCCATTGAATGGGGCAAAAAGCAATTTTGAGGTCATTAGGTTCAATAAAGGAGAAAGCTCCATAAAGTCTTCAAAGAATCCCCTGTATAGACCCAAGAAGGAAATAGAACTAGCTCTTGCAAGAAATCTGTAGTGTATCATATTTGTAGTTAATGGCACTCTAGAGAGCCCTCTTCCAAGGAATCACATGTAGGCTGAGAGAAAATGTTGCTGCAAAAATGAAGAAGAAGATAGCACTGGATTTTGGGAGAGGGAAAAACCCTAGGAAACCTTAAGAGATGATCAAGAAACCTTAAATTTGCAGCCCTTAGGGCAATGCCTCTAGCCAAAAATCTCTGGATAACCTATAGAAAAAATCAGATCTGCAAACCATAGTCTGCAATCCTCAGGGAAATGCCAGTAGCCAATAAATCTCCAAAAAATTGCTGCTGAAAAATCAAATCTGGAAATCGTAGTTCTGCAGTGACAAAAAAGTGATGCCACCAACCAAAAGTCTCCAACTGTTGCTGAAAAAAAAAAGATATGRAAACCCTAGTTCTGMAGTCTCAAAAAAAGTGATGCCACTAGCCAAAAGTCTCCAAAAAAACTGCTGAAATAAATCAGCAAGTAAACCCTAATACTAGGTGCACCAATCTACGGACAAAATCTTTGTAATTACTGCAGAAGATGGGTGCAAACAACACTAGTAAAGTGCCATTCCAGTTAGCAAAACACAATGAAACAGCCCTGATATTCCTCCTGTTAGGGTTTCTTCTGCATGCCAAGTCTGATCACAGAAACATCAACATGAATAGCCATGAAAAACCCTAAAAACAACAATGAAATGAGTAGGGATGGTTTGCACCTACTTTGATACCATGTTGAGATCACAAACAGAAATAGGGGATTGAATGGAACCAAAATGCCAACCCAAAAATCTCCCGTAAAAAGAGAAAAACCAGTGCTAAAGAAGTGTGCTAGCACTGAAGCAAAATTGTACTAGAGAGAGAAAGATGCCCAAGCATGAGTGTGCTATACATGAGATACACAAAGGTACATAAAAGAAAAAATATGCCAACCACAAGAGTATGCCAAAGATGTAGGGTGCTCATAGACTTACACACTTTTTATAAAAAAAATGATTTGCAAATGAGTTTTGAGTTGTGTATTTATATGCCACTCAAGTATTGTGTCCTCCCAAGAGGGTTTTATGGTCTCACATAAATAGGGCACACTCCTCTTATTGAGCCTACATATTAAAGTTGACTAGGTTGGCCTGAACCATAACCTAGTATTACAATAAATGATGGCCTTAGCCATCATTAATACCTAACCAAATGCATTAACGACACAATATGAGATGATCGTGGCTACATGTGAAGATTACACCATTCTCAAAACCACTTGCCTACATGTGAGAATTATACCATTCTCAATATCAAGATGGGTTAAATCTCCACTCTTTTGCACCGACCTTTGTCTCGGTGCTACTTGTGGGATGCCTTTTAATCTTTTTATGAAGCCATTTAGTGGTTGTAAAGTGATTTGAATTGAACTTTTTTTTACTCCACCATGGGGCAACAAAGATGCATGGTTCTTAACAACTTGAGCAAGAACCTGTTTCTTTGTTTTGTTTTTTTCTATTTTACTAAGAAACATCCCTTAGAATGACATCCCTATTCCTAAATATCCTTGAGGACAATAAACTTCTTGAGCTAAATCTGTATCTTTGTAGTTAGACAATAATGTATATATGTTGTTTCTACTATGAAATATTGTTGTTTCCTTTGGAAAGTTGTTTAAGGGTTAGGATTACATTAAAGCTTCTTTTGACTATTAATAAAAACATCATGTACATCACGTTAATACAAAAAAAGACGGGTTGCAAATGTTGATGTTTTTAGTAGCATCAAACAAGTACTTCCACGTCAGTTTGTGTCAACACGTGGAGTCATCCTAAATGCCTCTCAGAATCTTAGGAGATTCACTTTATGTAAGTGAATGTACTTTTGTAATAAAGTGAGTTTAATTTAATTAAATGCCTAAATATTTTGCATTATTAATTAAATTAAGTCCTAGCCGCTAGATCTAAAGTGAACACGAGATTAGATCTCAACCGTTGATCACTTTAGGAGATCTAGGGTTTTGGACTTAGGGTAAACTCAAGGTTACAAAAGACAACCTAGGTGAGAGGATGAGACATAACATATACACACAGAGTCAGAGAGTGAACTCTCATTGATTGGGTGGAGAATCCAAGTGTGGAGGGCAGAGGTCGAGGATAGGAGCAAAGGGGCAACAAGGGAGTTAGTAGCCAACCAACAAGATCGAAGGACCGATCTTGAGGTTTGTAGGGCTTGGCTATCTATTGTTTTTGTATTCCTCATGTGGGCCATTTTCCTAGTACGAGAGCCCAAAATAATAATAATAAAATTCATAGATCTGGTTTTCCCGTCAGGGTTTTTCCAAGTGTTATTTACCCGAAAATCTTGTGTGCAATGTGTTATGGTTTCTTGAATTTGCTTTCACTGATTTAATTGTTTCGTTAATAAACTAGCTGTGATATTATTCAGTAAAATAAGTTTTTACTTGGAATTAATACCATGGTGCTAGGTTCAGAAAATTAACATGGTATCAGAGCCGAGACTTTGAGGAAACCAGGTTGCACGGATCGAGATTTTTACAACACAAGAAAATTTTGATTTTGTCTGCAAGCTGCAGGGTTTTTAATCAGATTTAAAAAACAAAAACAAAGGAGAGAGAAATCGTACAACCGTACGTACGACTGTTGTACATTAGTCGCCGTACATATGACTGTTGTACATCAGTCGCAGTACATCATACAACTGCACGGGCTATTGCAGAGACGACTGTGATTGGTTGCTGTAAAGATTGCTTTGATTAGATTGACGTGAGACTGGTCGAATTAGCTGTGGATTGGGCTGTGCTTGCAGGTGGATTGACCACTGAGAGGACAGGCCGTGGAGCTGAGGTAAGTTCGCATGAAACTGTTGATTGACAGGTGCGGGCTGTGCGTGGAGGAACTGGCAGATAGAGGGAGCTCAACCGCATGACATGCTGTGTATGACCAGCTGGAGTGAGGTCACGTGGACAACCGACTGGGAAAGTTGCCAA
The DNA here is from genome assembly GCA_009831015.1 of Picea engelmannii. NCBI lineage: Eukaryota > Viridiplantae > Streptophyta > Pinopsida > Pinales > Pinaceae > Picea > Picea engelmannii. Next base: position 29,615 of record ML847658.1, on the reverse strand, counting down.
CCCAACAAATCCGTGTGGAGGAGAGGGCTGTGCGGGGTATAGGCAACTTCCATCTAGGCCGCTGACAACACAACTGACAATCGCCAAGGGAAACAACTGTCGACAGATTGCACATGGACAGCCAGGGAGGCAGGCCGACAACAAACAAGCACCCACAAAAGGGACGCAGGGGGATGTAAGGCCAGCCCAAACAACTACAGAGGACTGAAAGTCATCTAGTAGGGGGCAAGGAAGTCGTGGGGAGATCCAACAAGGGTTGAGAAGCTGTAGAAGCCATCGAGCAGCTGTAATAGTCACCGGACAACCTTGAACAGGGGTCCAGGCAGCAGGTAGTGTGACTGAGTAGCGAGCAACAANGGTTTTCATGTCTAAGGAGCTAGGCAAATTTTCAGTGTTCAGATAAGATTTTGGAGATGGTTGCAGCTGGGTTGAGGTATGAGGATTGGTTGGAGGGTGCCTCTAACCTTCTTTCATGGAACGCACTGATCATGTTTCTCCCAATGGAGAAAGGACTGTGGAGTCATGCAGAGAGCGCAATGATTGTATTGACAGATCTTGCAGAGTTGGTTAAGCATAAGGCAAGCGAGACCACGACAATGTGGATGATCTTAGATTCGGTGAGGGATCATCTTATACCTCACTTATCTAAGAAAAAGTCAGTCCATGAGATGTTCTCGACTCTGACGAATCTATTTTAGAGTAGAACGAGAATCGAAAGATGGTATTGAGGGACTGACTCAGAAACACCAAGATGTCCAAGACTGATTCAGTGACCAATTATATCACTAGGATCACTCAGGTTCATAATCAACTGGGGGTAGTCGGCGAGACAATGACAGATGTGGAGTTAGTAAGGGTGGCCTTGAATGGTTTCACCAAGCCTTGGACTTCATTCATCAAAGGAATCTGTGCTCCAGATAAGCTTCCAAACTTCATGCGATTGTGGGATGATTACATCCAGGAGGAGACTCGTCGAGAGGCTCTGGGAGGCTCACAAGAGGATGGTGATGTGGAGAACCTTGCACTTGCCAGTCAGGAAAGGAGGGGCAACGAGAAGGTCAGGATGAACACAAGTGGAGATTCATCTTCACAAGCTGGCATAGGGAAGGACCTAAGTAAGGTCAAGTGTTTTCACTGTCATAAGAAGGGACACTATGCTTCACAGTGTCCGGAGAGGAAGAAGGGCGGAAACAGGACGCAACCAGAGTTAGCTGTGTCAACAAGGGCTCAAATGGATGAGTCTGCCAGGAAGTTTGAACATATAGAGTTCTTACTTGTTTCCCAAACTTCCTTGGGCACCATATCAGTTGGTGCGTGGCTAATAGATAGTGGGGCCACATGTCATATGATAGGGGCATTGGAGTTGTTTGAGAGCTTCGCAAAGTCTGACTTAGACGTGCATGTGGAACTTGGTATGGACACCAAGCATGCAGTAAAGGGATTTGGGATAGTGCCATTCCAGATGGAGTTGGAGGAGTGTTGAGAGTGATGAATGTGTTATGGGTGCCAGAACTTAGAAGGAATGTGCTCTCATTCTCAACGATTAAGAAGAAGGGATTTGACGTAGCGTTCCGGGATGGATAGGTGTTGATCAAGCACAGGGTATCTAGCTCAGACACGACAAATGTTCTCGGAGTTAGAGAGAGCAACTTGTATAGACTAAAGGGCCAGCCTATGTGAGCTATGGCAAGTAGTGCAGTGGCAAAGAACAAGGAGTAGGTAGCTCCAAAGGTTGATCAACTCAGAGGGAGTCAACCTTTAGGTTCAGGTGGGAAGGAGCAACCTTCCAAGTATGTCCAGAAGAAGTCATGGTATGAGATGACCATGCAAGATGCTTAGGAGCAAGAGGCTTCTAGGAGCATGGTCAAAGGGAAGTCTTCGTAGACGAGTTCGAGTGAGATGGCTGGGATAGATTTTGTGTCGGAAGGAGCAACCAATCAGGTGGATTGGAGAGAAGGCATGGTAGCGGATCTGTTAGCGAAGATAGAGCCACCTCTAGGTGGTAGAAGTACCTTCCTCGCTAAGAGGGAGTATTGATGTTCTTAGTAGCATCGGAGAGGTACTTCCACGTAGGTTTGTGTCAACACGTGGAGTCGTCCTAAATGCCTTTTAGAATCTTAGGAGATTCACTTTATGTAAGTGAATGTACTTTTGTAATAAAGTGAGTTTAATTTAATTAAATGCCTAAGTATTTGGCATTAGTAATTAAATTAAGTCTGAGCCGTTAGATCTAAAGTGAACGCGAGATCAGATCTCAGTCGTTGATCACTTTAGGAGATCTAGGGTTTTGGAATCAGGGTAAACTTGAGGTTATAAAAGACAACCTAGGTGAGAGGATGAGACACAACAAATACACAGAGAGTGAGAGGGTGAGCTCTCATTGATTGGGTGGAGAATCCAAGTGTGGAGGGAAGAGGCCGAGGATAGGAGCAAAGGGGCAGCAAGGGAATTAGTAGCCAACCAATAAGATTGAAGGACTGATCTTGAGGTTTGTAGGGCTTGGCTATCTACTGTTTTTTTTATTCCTCAAATGGGCCATTTTCCCAAGATGGGAGCACAAAATAATAATAATAAAACTCATAGATATGGTTTTCCCTTCGGGGTTTTTCCAAGGATTATTTACCCGAAAATCTCATGTGCAATGTGTTATGTTTTCCTGAATTTGCTTCCATCGATTTAATTGTTTTGTTAATAACCTGGTTGTGATATTATTTAGTAAAATCAATTTTTACTTGGAATTAATACCCTGGTGCTAGGTTTAGAAAATTATCAGCAAATGCAGCCACCACAAACAATATCCAAATTCTACAAAACTCCAAAAGCTAGTTGGTTTAAGCCAAAACACTAGAGAGCATATAGTTGCAAATTCAAAACAACAAAATAAGAAAGGTGCCACATATGTACAATAGGAAGCATAAAACACTAAACAATAATTCTCGCAACATGGAGGGGCTCGTCATGATCATCAGGGACAATACCCCAACCTGTCATTGTAGGTGGTTCATCATCAAGCATCTCCCATCCTTCGCCAATGGGCTTAAGAGGCTTAAGTTCCTCCAAGATATCTAGGGCTAGAGTCAGAAATTGTTCGTCACAGATAGCATGGGAACAAGGCATATTATGTGCATATTCCCGCCATTCTCTAACCTCTCTACTGGCTTGTTGTCGACCACTCTGATGAGACTATGCTGAAGCAAACCGAAAGAGACTAGGTGGTTCTTCACTCATTGTGCATGGGGCATCACTCCAAAATTCCCAACAAATGATGTAGTTGGTCCATCTCCATCTTGATTTTGTGGGTTTGCACTATGATCTTCAAGGACAAATTGGGAGGCAACAATGTGCTGTTGTACCATGTGAAAGTGCCAAAATGCTCATGCTTATTAAAATCAACATTGTTGTGATTTTTCCAACTAAAGTATAATGCTTCAATTCACACAAGCAATGCTTGGTAGTTAATTAGAGCTATGTGTCAATACGTAGGATTAAGTAAAGCAAATGGTTGGCATTAACTATCATAACCTTAGGTAACCTGTATAGTCTTATTAGTTGTATATTAGAGTGTGTGGTCATATGAAAGGTGTGACCGAGTGGGAGGCATATCCACTAGTATAAATTTGTGTCACCGTTGAGTATCGCTACTAAAATGGTTCTTTACCTTGTTAATTTGATTTTTCTCGATCTTTAAACTATCGAAGCCATGCCTTTAAACAATTCGTCAAAATGGCACTTACGCAAAAATAAATATTATGTCACTGTCGGTTCCAGTGTTAATGCCCAAAACCAACACACTTCCAGTGTTAATGCCCAAATGGAAAAACCAACACACTTCTAGTGTTAATGCCCAAAACCAACGCCCATTCATTCTATTTGTTGTTGAATACTAAGTGCAGAAAGAAGATGGACATGCATGGACAACATTTATCAGTGCAACAAACAAATAACACATAGGATTTTCCATGGAGAAAGCTTCATTTGGGGAAGAACTCCATCTTTAAAATCCAATAGAGATTTCTATGTGCTCCAAATGAGTTAAATAGATGGCATTACCTCTATTTTACACAAAAGATTTCTCGATATGTATCCTTTTGTATTTTTCTCTCTTATTGGATTGTTGAGCAACACCATGATGAGGATGAATTCTCTTTGATTGTCTTCAAAAAGCTCCATGAATTTTATACTGTTTCTTTTGTTTCATCTCTTGAGTTGTTCAAAGACTTGGTCAAATATGATCAAAGGCATCAACCTTGACTAAATCGACCCATTAAGTGCCTTGTTTAGTAAGGCTATTAAAGGCTTAGTTGACTATTATAATAACTAGCCAACTTTACATTAAATGTAATTAATTCACTCTCCAAGGCATAATTAATTTGTCTCTTTCAAGACAAGGCCAACTTTTATTGCTTAAGACATATCATGCGGACGTTTTACATATTGACTTAGTCAACAATGGATGTTGCGCAGAAAGCCCATACAACACCCTTTTTCATATTGAACCAACTTCTTGGATAGCCTTACGTGGCTAGCTCCATATGCATGAGTAATGGGAGCAGACTGGCTTCCACTTGGTGCTATGATGGTCTTGTTATCCATGGGGCTTCCACTTGGGGCTATGGTGGTCCCATTACACATGGATAGACATGACACATCTATATGGGCTATAGAATGAATCTATCGGTGCAATACACATACACACATATAGATCGATAGATAGACAAATAAACTTTCAAAGGCCATAACTTTCTCACATTGACTTTGTTTTCAAGTTTCTTGAGCTCATTGGAAAGCTCTTAATAAACAACTCTTATTTATTATGCTTCTTTGATTCTTGGCCTTTGAACCAACAAACTTAGTCTTTTTTAGGCCCATCCACATAGCCAACTTCATCTTCTTATCCATTTTAGAACTAGACTTGGCACTTATTGATTTTGGATCACACCTTTCCATTTGCGAGGCATGATTGAACATGTTTAAACTGGCAAAAGAAATTTGTTGTTCCTTTCATATTCTATGCATGCTGAAATATACTTCTAGTTGCTTCGACCAACTGTTGAGTTTCTGAACATATATATGTATATCATAGGAGGGTGTTTTGCTTCCAACTTGAATCGAACATTAGAACGTGAAAGAAATGAACTATTATTACCTATGTTGCATTGGTTTTCGGGAC
>ML847657.1:18443-34486 GCA_009831015.1 Picea engelmannii | reverse complement strand
AGATCCTTCTAGAAGCGGAAGCTTCTATTAGGTCTTCTTACATCCGCCTTATTCTATTTTATTGAAAGGTCTTATTAATATTGACCTTTATTACATCCGAATACATTGATCTACCTATGTGCGGGTTAGGACCTTAACACTTGATCTCCTTTGAACTCTTTTCTTTCCTCCTCAAATATTTGTCTTTCTTTCTTAGCATCGAACGTTGGGGTCTCCTCTGTGGCTTTCCTGACTCTGTGGTCATCTGCAGTCTTTCCTTGGGTTACTCTGTCTTCTCCTATAGCAGCACCTCCTCGAGTGATAACAATGACTCTAGGTTCTGCTCTGCAATGTTCAGCATATATCAGTTGCACTTGCATGTTTTGTTGAGGTCATAGTCTTTCCTGAAGCTTAGCTAGCAGCACAGGGCAGTGCTCGAAGACATGCTCGAAGGAATTGTAATAACTGCAGGTTGTGCAAGGGTTCTGGAAGTCCCTCGCTAAATGTCTTGGTTGTGCACAGTTGTAACAGATTATTTGTCCTCGGCCTCGACCCATACCTCCTCCTTGTCCTTGTCCTCTATATTCATCGTGAGGATTGAAACTTCCTCTTCCTGGAGAATTATACTGTGCATTGTTTCCTTCTTGATGTACTTCACATTGGATCTTGTATATGTCTCTTGATCTTTCATGCATCAGGTCAAAGGCCCTACAATCTCTATCATCGTGCCCTAGGGATATACAGAATGTGCAGTACAAGTTTGTAGGTGTCTGAACATACTTCTGCATATAGTAGCACTCACCAAGGCGATGTCGGTTTCTGCATACTTTGCACAGAGGCAGGTTAACTTGCTTCAAGGGGATCGACGCTCCTGAGGCCAAATATTCATGAAACATGGGATAGTGTTCTTTATCATGACCTTTGGATATGCACCTTACACACTAGATATCTTCTCTTTTATCCTTCCCCTTGTCCTTCTTCAAATCCTCGACCTGCAGAGACAAACTAGTCAGCTGGCTCAAGATCTGACTCATGCCTGAGCTAGATTCTCCCATAGGTGTTGATTCAAGCTTCATGGCGATCTCCAAAGCTTCTGCATGTGATGCAATCTTCTGTTGCATTAGGGGAACTCTGATGTGTGGTAAAAGAGCAGCGATGAAACATTCTTTGTTCTGCTCATCTGGGATCTTAAAAGTCAATCGGCATGTTAGGGTCTTGAATCTCTAATCGAACTCCCAAACAAGTTCGTCTACCTTTGGTAAGTGTCAATCAAGCTAAAACATTGATCAATTCTAGTAAGAAATATGTATTAATTTTTTTAAGAAAGAATCAACCAAGGGAGGAAACAGTAAGAGTAAAGGCATCCTTGAAGTGATGTACAAAAATAAAAAAAACAATAGTTGGAGGAGTTGTTATAGGCATACAAAGGATTTCTCCAAGATCCTAAAGGGATACACTTAAGAGGGAAGTGGAGCATGAGATACAGTTGTTGCATGATTGTCCATTACCAAATATTGGGTTGTATAGATAGTTTTTTCTAGAAGCAATCAAAGTGAAGAAACATTTGCAACAACTATTGGAGAAGGGAGTAATTCAATCAAGTACCTCACCTTGTGGGTCACCTATTATCATAGTACCCAAGAAGGATGGGACTTGGAAAATGTGTATCAACTATAGAGCTTTGAACAAGATCACACTCAATAATTGGTACCCTCTACCTAGGATCGATGATTTATTAAACCAGAGGCACCATGCCAAGTACTTCACCAAGTTGGATCTCAAATCAGGATACCATCAGGTACACATTAAAGAAGAAGACTCTTGGAAGATCACATTCAAGGCAAGGCATGGTCTATTTGAATGGTTGGTCATTCCTTTTGGTTTATGTAATGCACTAGCTATATTTTTGCAATTTATGAATGATGCATTATGTCTTTATGTACATTCAATTGTAATAGTGTATTTGGATAACATATTGGTTTAAATCTCTACTTCAGAAGAGCACATCTCACATGTTACGAAGGTATTAGAGACTCTGAAAAAAACATTATCTATTGGCTAACCTTAAGAAATGTGAGTTTTCTCAGTAGTCATTGGTGTATTTAGGGTATGTTATTGGTGGAGGGGAACTCAAGATAGATCCCACAAAGATGGAGGCCATCATCAAGTGGCCATTTCCTACTAATTTCACTGAAGTTAGTAGATCTGCTGAGGAAACACAGTACCTATGGAAGTTCATGGAATCATTTTTAGTGGTAATTGTGTTACTCCATGCCATAACATCTAGTGGTAAGAGTTTCCAGCAGGGAAATAATCAATAGAAAGATTTTTATGAGCTTAAACATAGATTTGTAGAGCACTAGTTCTCACATTGCATAACTTGCAAAATCCCTTTGAAGTGGAGACGGATGCAAGTGGATATGATATGCGAGTGGTATCGATGCAAGGAGGTAAGTTGATATTCTATCATTCTTAGTTGTTTTTTGGGGGAGTTCTGAACTACCCTACCTTTCAAAGTGGATATGGATGCAAGTGGATATGCTATCAGAGAGGCTCACACCTCTAAGTTTGTAAGAAATTTTGGTGTTGGGAAGACATTTGCCAACTTACAAAAGTATGTGTATTAGCCAAGAATGCAAGAAGATGTAGCTTGATATATTAGAGGATCCATGCTTTGTTGTACTAGTAATCCTGGTAATAGAAAGAAACGTCTATACCATCCCTTACCTATTGTTGGCACAGGGGCAGACCCGAGGTTCACTCCAAGATCGCACCAACAAGCCCTAGCTACTTGCCCTTTCGGCAGCACCTGCGAAGCAGATGCAGTCTCACCTGAATCAGCCAAGAGGGGGGTTGCAGGACATAAATGTCTACAACCAGGGGAATATCAAGTGGATCTATCACAACAACAATACATTATTCCTATATCACTTATCAACTAGGTCTATCCTGCACAACTATAGATCTGTTCTAACATAAGACTGCAAATAACAATATAACAATGATAGATATCCAGGCATCAATCACACATATGACACAAAATATACGTAGTTCACCCTCTCTCTAGGGCTACATCCACAGAAATATGCTTATGATTTATTAAGGTAAAGCATACAGTTCTTATCTGTGCTCTCAGCTAGTAGATCTTCTTTCTTCTCTCTCTTTCTCTCCCCTTCCTGCGCACCCAAGTGCGGGACTTGACCTTCGCACCCAGGTGAAGATCTCACAATACAATTGTCTCTCTCCATAACAGAGCTATAACAACAATATCATATCAATACTCAATGACCAACCCAACCCAGGTCCTCTTGAACTTTATTTATACATTATAATCCCTCATCGACGGCCTTAGGTCAAAACCTAGGTGCCAAAACCCTAGGTGTCTAAAACCATAGGTCAACTTGACTCGCTTTTTCTGGGCTTCGCTAGCCTGTCTTTCCTTCTTCATCACGTGATGCTCCAAAGAATCCCATGATGGATTTCTCTGCTTGCTGAGTTGTCCATGATCCTTCTTCCTTCTTGATCTGTCATCCCTGATCTCCTTGTCCAACGGCTTGCTTTTCCGCACTTCTCTCCATCTTTCCTTCTCTTTTGCTCACTTCGACTCAGTGGCAGTTACTGTGTCTCCTGCGAAGCTCACTGTTTACCTTACCTTCCTTGTTCTTCACTTCCTTTCATAACCAAGGGCCATTAGGCCCCCAACACTCACCTGTGACTCATCCCGAGGCACTTCAGACCTGATCCTCTTGTTTTACTTTGAATTTGGACTACGCAGTGCGGCCCTTGCTTTCTGCTTTGTGCCTCCTTCCCATCCTTGTGCAGACTATCTTTTCTATGTCTGGTACCTAGTTTCAACTGCACCTGATACCTGGACCCTTTTTGTCATGCTTTTACTGAGAGCTACGAGGCAACTGATTATCATAGTATAACTTCAGTCGACTCCCATTCATCAATCATTCCTTCCAGTCTCTCTTCAATGTCTTCAGTTGCACAGCTCCTCCTTCTGTAACATAGTCAATCTCATATGGTCCGAGCCAATGCGTTTTGAACTTCCTAGGGTGTTTGATAAACTTACTGTCATACACCAGTACTAAATCACCTTGCTTGAATGTCTTCTTCTTGATGTGCCTGTCATGATAGGCCTTTTCTCGTTCCTTCTGAAATTGTTGATGGAATCCTGCAACGAATCTGTCTTATTCCAGTTCAACCAACTGTGCAAGCCTCTCGCGAACAGTGTCAGTATCATCCATGTCTGTAAATGCAACAATTCTTAGGCTTGGTACTAATTATTCCACCAGGACAACATCTTCAAGACCATAAACCAACTTGAAGGGGGTCTGCATTGTTAATTTCTTGCAAGTGGTTCTATAATCCCAGAGTACTACATGTACACTTAAATCCCATTCATCCCTATTCACACTGCAAATCTGCGTCAATGATGTATCCAAAATCTTTTGAAATTCTTTAACTGTACCATTTTCTTGTGGATAGTAAGGTGTACTCTTCTGATGGTGGACTGAAAATTCTTCATTCGGGGCTTCAACTGTCTTATTGATGAAGTGTGTACCTTGACCACTCATAAGGATCTTAGGGAATCCAAACCTAGTTATTATGTCATCAAATATAAAACATGTGGTTGTAGTTGCACTACAATCCTTGACTACTCTGGCTTTGGCCCATCTGGTTAAGTATTATGTCGCAGTAATAATGTACCTTGCTCCTGTGCGCTTTCCTGGTGGGTTTATAGGTCCCATGAAGTCAATGGCCCACTTGTCAAATGCTTGTAGGGTTATCTACGGTGTTAATGTCATTTCATCTCTTCGGGATGGTTTTCCAATTCTCTGGCATACATCACATGCTCTGGCATACTCTTTAGCATCTCTGTGTAACGTAGGCCACCAAAGGCCAACTCGCAACACCTTCTGCACAGTTGCTTTCCCTACTTAATGTCCTCCTGCGATGCCTTCATGAGCTTCTGTGAGGATCAGTGGTCGCTCTGTCTCCATAACACACCTCCTTAATGTTTCATCCATTCCCATTTTGTACAGTTGTCCAGCTATAAGTGAAAAGTATGTAGCACTCACCACTAGCTGTTTCTTCTGAGGGACTGTGTACTCACTAGGTGCCATTCTTGTTGATAGGAACTGGATGATATCTATGAATTTGTCATCGACCTTTCTAATGGTGAGCAGTTGTGCATCCGGTAATGTATCCTCCAAACTGATAGGTTCTTCACCATGTTCCAACCTTGATAAGTGGTATGGGCCCTTGTTCATTCTTCCTGGCTTAACTATGATCTCAAAATCATATTCTTGAAACAGTAGCAACCATCTGCATATTCAAAGAAATTTGACACTTCCTACATTTTTCCAACATTAGCCTTAGACATTCAATATGATTTTTCAACAAACTAAAAACAATCCAGTCATCAAAGTATGCTTCTAAAAATTTCTGCAAAAATTCTTTGAACACTTCGACCACCACCCTGGAAAAGATGGCTAGGGAATTCTTCAATTGTTACACATAAAAAATACTCACTTTGATAGTGTCGCAAGTGTCGTCATTACAAAGGTTGCAAGTGTCGCATTTTTCTCACAAGTGTCGCAAGTGTCAGGGAAGCATACTACCATGATGCCTATGTCATGCCTGTAAACGACATCAAGAGGACACTTGGCACATGTCAAACACTTGATTTAGAAGAGGAGGAAAGGTTAACTAGACTCATGAACCTTTTTCCATCTGAAAACACTCAAAAAACTAAGTTTTTGGAGGGGAGCGCTCCACTATAACTATCTTAGGAGTGTTGGCGCCCCCCCCTTACACTGTCTGGGAGCGCTATAAAGCTCTTTTGGCCCTTCTGGGGAGCGCTGGTGTCTTTGGGAGTGCTGGTGCCCCCCTTAATACTACTGGGGAGTGCTACAGTGCTCTGATGGCCCTTTGGAGGGAGCGCTACCTATTCTGGGCAGCAGTTAAGTTGTTGAGATGAATGGGGGAAGTATCCTTTCATTCTTGGAAGGCAGTTGAATTCGAATCCTCAATCAAGCCATGATCTTAGGGCAGATCCATAACTGAAGGAGGAAAATACTCAACTTCCCCAAGGATATCTCAAGTGGTTAAAGCCTCTTTAAACCTATATAAGCAAGCTCTATCATGGTGGAAGAAGGAAGAATTAGAAGCATGAAACCTATGATCTCATAGTAAACACACAGTGGACTGGAAAGGGAGAATCACACCAAACTTATGATCTTATAAGTGGTGATGGAACAGAGACATTTTGGAGGCAAGAGACCTATGATCTCATAGGGAGAAATCGGTGAAGCTATCATCAGTCGGATCGTGGATCTTTTGAGCAAGGGGTAGACAAGGAGGACTTGACAAAACTGTTGCAATTCATCTACGGCTGTAAGCAATGTTTCGTCCTCATTAATATAATTTGCTTGGCCTGTTTCTTTCTAATTCGTGTTCAATCTCACATGAATTTGTCTCTTTAGTAGATAGACCTATTTCAGACTAATCTTGATAGAGTAGGAAGTAGTCGTACTTTGTTTGTCTACAGGGCTTATCGAGGAGCGAAAGATTGGGACTCAACTCGGAGCGTGCAGGGACAAACACCAGTAAAAGGTACTTATTTTCTCCTTCCTCCTCACACACTAGTCCAAATAGATATAAAAGGAAGTCAGTGACCATGATAAGCACTTTCTGTCTTATAGTTAAGAGTCTATCTCTTTAAGGAGATCTACCTGTCCGCAGGGAGATTTTCCTTCAACAGAAATTGGCGACTCCAATGGGGAGCTCGAATCGAAACTTTTGGTTTTAATTTTTCCTCATAAGACCTTGTATTTCCATTTGGTTGTTTTCTGACCTTTTTCACCCATTCATATCTGATTGCATTTGATGATTGACTCTTTACCCCATCACACTCAGCTTACCTATCAAAATTTGATCAAAATTTTGAGTTTTTGGACATTTTTATGAGTTTTTTGAGCCTGGCGCCCCCTGCCCATGTTAGCAGAGCGCCAGCACTCGCTAGAAGTGTTAGAAAGAGATTTATAACGCTCTGGTGGCCCTTATACCATAGCGCCATCCCCTTTTTTCCCAAAATCTCTTCAAAAATTGCATTTTTTGGAGGTCCAAACCCTGTTTTTTCACTTGCTGAGCTACTTTGTGATTCAATGATTCTTCCTTTGACCTTTGACATGCTTCATCCTGAGAAGTAAACACCTTGTTGTTCATATTTTATGCCCTTCTTCATTATTTTTGAGTTTTTGTTGTTGAGAGATTGAAATCGATCCCCTGCTTTCTTCTCTCTTATCCGACTGAGCGGGAACTCTAGTGAAGGACATTAGAAGTCTGTGACTCTTCTCATTTGGTTCTTTGAGGTCATCTGATCCAATTTCTTTCTCCTTCCTTTTGCATTTTTTATTTTCTTTCTCTTGTTTGATTGCAAAAGGGTGTGTTGTTTGTGTGAAATCTGCATTTTCTTGTCCGAATCTCCTTGATCTGAAAGGGTAGTTTGGCAGGACAAGTTTTTCATTGAATTGATCATCATTCGCATGAAAATGACAAAAGTACATCTTAATGATTAGTTTGCATTTCTGAAATGTTGTAGTATCATGTTGGATTTGATTGAGAACAAAATTGATTGAGGGCATTCCTTATCAAGTGTTTGATAGTGAAAACGACTCTTCCTCTTTCCCTTAAATAGGTATTCATTGAAAAGAAACGATTGCTTATCATACTTCATCCATATTTTTGGGAATTGAGTCATCATTCCATTAGTTTCACTTTCGTACACCCTTTGAGTAAACAACAACCATTAAAATCAACGCTTAACTAAAATTTATCAGACTTTTTACACCTTTGTTAGCAAACCTACATTAGTTTAAGGTGTAGGGCTTTGGAATAGGTTGAGAGGATAACTTTCCAAAGCTATCGAACAAACTTAGTATCTTGCGATAGGGAGATTCAAATCCAATTGTCGTATTAGCTTGCTGGGATCCCCCTCTCACACAGGGGTTACGCACGAGGTCGCATTTGGGTGAGTTACGGAGATAATCCCTCCGTGGCCCAACTGTTTGTAGTGGTTGGATCGTATATTGGGGGTCACTGGAAGGTATACCCATGATTATGTGTGGGAGCCTTTCAAGCTGATTTCGGACTTGTTATCCTGCCCATACGTTCTGACTGGACTGTCGACTGTACTCGCCCAGGGGATGACTACGAGTTGGTGACCTTAGTAGCCACAATCTTTAGGGTCTCACACGAGGTGGCAGTGAAGGGAAGTCTCATTGTACCTGGAACAGACGTTGGTCAAACTCACTCGGGCTCCTTGGAGGGTAAATCCATAATTACTGCGTGGAAGCTTGCACCAAGGCATAAGTCCGTTAAGCAGGTCGCCAACATAACTGATCCATGCACTCTATCCCCGCCCCTTCCTATTTTGATCTCGCGATGTTGGATTTCATCACCAACTAGTGGTTTCATCATAGGAAGGTTTGTTTGATTGTTTGCTTCTCAGATTCTTAGCGTGTGTTGTTTGTTTTACTTAGTGGACCTTAGGTCGAGTTAGTGTTAATGGCATCGAATCCTAGGAGTACCAATGGAGGAACCCCTTCTCCTGGGGAACCTTATACCTTTCCTTCGTTTGGAAATTTTGGTCCTTCGTATGTTGCCACACTGAGTCTTCCAGGACTCACCATTGGATTACCAGTTTGGTTGTTCCCCACTCCAGTGATCCCGAATCCTCCCAATGTTTCAGTTGCACCTAATACTTTGGATGTCAATACACCACCCACACATCAACCTCATGTCGACTTTTCGCCTTCTTCGTCCATCAAGTCTCCTTCCATTTCTGCTTCTTCACCTAGTGAAAGCTCTAAAGCAAGTAGCTAAGTTGATCAAAAGAAGAAGAAACAGAAAGAGAAGAAGAAGAAGAACCCGAAAAGGACAAAGGCCCCAACAACATCAGATGTTGGCTCTAAGAAACTAGTTATTGTTAATAGTATTGGGAGTGTTGATGAGGTCAACAAGATTAAAATGAAGAATCCAAAACCCAAATTCCCTTGCAGCCTTTGTAAGGGTGACCACTTTCTGAGGGATTTCCTCGGTCTTACCCAGGTCTTTGAAATGTGGTCCTCCATGTCATCGGCCTCTGTCGGTCATGTCGATGATACCCCATCAACTAGTGATGTTCAGGTTGGTAAGAAGAAGCAAACTGTCAAGTTCCCTTGCATGTTATGTAAAGGTAATCATTACTCTCACCTTTGTCCTCACATGGACGAGGCTTCTTCTCTTTTGGAAAAATTTCAACTTCCAAAAGGTTATCGTAAGATTTCCTCCGACCCATCGTTGGTTGATGGACTGGTCAATCCGGTTCCATCCCCGGTCAGTCCGGTTGATCAAGTGGTCAATCTAGTTTCCTCCTTGATTGAACCACAAACCCAAGTAGTCGATCCAGTTCCGTCATCGATCAGCCCCGCTCTTCATCAAAAGAGTGACACCAAAGTGGTCAATCTGTTTTCATCCTTGGTCGATCCCACTCTCCCATTAGAGAGTGACACCAAAGCGGTCGATCCGTTTCCACCCTTCGACCCCATTCTTCCCTTGGAGAATGAAACTCAAGTGGTCGATCCAGTTTCTCCATTGGTCGATCCCATTCCTCCATTGAGGAATGTCAAAGTGACTGATCCAGTCCCTTCCTCGGTCAGTCCCACTCTTCCTCTGAAGAGTGCCAAAGTGGTCAATCCCATTCCTCCATTGAGGAATGTCAAAGTGACTGATCCAGTCCCTTCCTCAGTCAGTCCCACTCTTCCTCTGAAGAGTGCCAAAGTGGTCGATCCCATTCCTCCATTGAGGAATGTCGAAGTGACTGATCCAGTCCCTTCCTCGGTCAGTCCCACCCTTCATCCGAAGAGTGCCAAAGTGGTTGATCCGATTCCATCATCGTTCAATCCCACTCTTCCTTTGAAGAGTGCCTGCGTGGTCGATCTGATCCCATCATCGGTCGATCCTACTCTCCCTCTAGAGAGTAAACCTGATACTGCCCATGTTTTTCTCATTAATACAGACTCTACCATGTCGGGGGGCATTCCTCCTTCTCCTGCGAAACCCCCTCCAAGTAATGAAGCCATCCTTTTTGATTGGGGTGCACTAACTAGACCTCGTCTTCCCTCTCACATTCCTTTCCAGATTACAGTACAGGTTCGTGGTCGGGACGTTCCTCAAACGCTGATAGATGAAGGTGCATCCGTTAGTATTTTGTCTTTTGTTGCTTGGTATGCTTTGGGTTGTCTGCAGCTTGCACCGGTTACACAGAATCTGTTAGTTTTTAACAGAAGAACTAGTCAACCTTTAGGGATCCTTCCTCAGTTTCCTGTAACTTTGGGAGGGAAAACTGTCTTTATTGATGTCATGGTAGTCCGAGACCCCTTGGATTTCGCTTTACTCCTTGGGCGGGATTATGTCTATGCTATGAAAGCTCTTGTATCCACCCTTTTTCGTGTGATATATTTCCCTCATGATGGAATAATTGTGACTATTGATCAACTTTCACTCATCAGCCCCGACTGGGTTACCTCCCTAAGTGGTTCCTATATGCAGACAGTATCACCCCCACCGCATGTCAATTATGTGGTGTTGTCTCCCATGACTTCAACTTCCAATGATTTGGATCTGGTAGTGGACCTGGTGATTTCTTCGGTAGGATTATTGGATCCTGATCTCCTTACTCCTATCGCGGCCCTCAACATGTGTTCCTTCTTGAGTGATTATCTTCCATCCAGCGAAGATCTCCTGGAGGCCATGACCACGTTTTATCCATTGACATGGTACCCTTCCAGAGCATTATCCTCTTGGAAGCCATGATCCGGATGAAACCACGAGCATAGTTTCTTTTCTCTATGGAAAGCTCGTTAAAAAATGAAACAGAGGTCCTGAGCATAGTTCTTTTCCTGTGTCAAGCTCATTAAAAAATGAAACAGACACCTCTCTTGAACCTTCTTTTCATCCACCCTTCTCCTTTTTCTCATCTACTAGAGAACTTGGTGACGACCTCAGAGCCAGTGAATGAATCGAAGCTTGGAGGGCATGTATCTAGCCTTTGACGATCTTTCTGGAGTTAAGCCACTAGCTTTCAAGCTAGGGGCATACCGAGCTTAGTCTTTGTTCTTTCTCATGCTCGTAAATACATGAGAATGAATCCGGGTAGACTTTTATCTCTTTTTCGGACTTGTATGGATACATGAAAAAGGAACCCCCTGGAGTCTCCTTTAAGCTCTTTTCAGACTCTCTAAACATCAAAAGATTGCCAAGTGATCTTGCTTCCTTTTCCACTCATTAAATGGTTTGAAAGGGAATCTTTCGAGTGATAATTTATCTCTTTTTCGACCTCGCGAGACTAACATTACGAAAAAGGACAACACTGGATTCATCTTTAAGTTCTTTTCAGACTCTCTAAAGATGAAAAGATTACCGAGCGACCTTGTTCTCTTCACGTTCATTAAAGTATTTGAAGAAAACGTCTGTTGAGCGATAGTTTATCTCTTTTTCGGTATCGTCAGACTACTTTACGAAAAAGGAACTGAGAGGGTTCTCTTTTAAGTGTTTTTCCAGACTCTATAATCATGAAAAACCTTCGAGTTTTCTGTCTTTGGACTCACTAAACAAAACATCAACAGGCCCATATGGGATCGAACCCTTACTTCTTTCAGTTCATTAAACAAAGGAAGAGGAACTTATCGAAGGTGAGTTTTATCGAGCATGTGTTATCCTCCTCGAGCTCGTTAAATTAAAAAGAGGTACTCGTCTATCTGGATGGGGGAAAATTGAAAGAAGCAAGCCAAGCAGTTTTTTGAGAACATTACCATGTAACTCTTAGAGTCGCCCTTAAACATGGCACTTTGTCTTTTGCACACATTATAATCCGCTGAACCTCTGCACTGAGCCAATCCTTTGAGTTTCTTTCACTCCTTTGGGTCACCTGACATAAGTCACATCATCCACTGCATCATCAAGTTTTGGTCCATGTCATGTTTCTACTGTTGTGCCTTAGTGTTCAAGGGAAGTATCCACCTCGAGAGTCAGCCATCACAAATATCTTGTCTCAATACCTGTGTCAGTCCATGTTCATTTGATCTACTAATTATGTCTCAATGTCCGTTTCATGTCGTTGATGGGGGATACATTAAGGCCCTCCTTCGACGAGCCTATTCCCGTCGACTTCAACGCATTATCCAGGAACTGGACTTAGAAACCAGTTAGTACTTTGGGACATGCATGCCTCAATGGCAGGCCTCCTCACATTCGACTGTGGGTTTACATCATTGACCTCTGATCGGATGATTCCACGGATGTTTGACTTCATCTCATCCATTCACATTCGTTGGAATGTACTAGAGTACCTTGGGAATCATTGACATTAATGGTGATCTCCCTCGCGCTTGTTAATGGTTTACATCATTGACCGGTAATCAAGTGGTTTCTGCCATGTTCGACATCAGGACATCTATTCACATGGTTAGATTCGTACTACATCGGGATCGGTAAGAAGACCCTGGGTTAAGTGATCACTTTGATATGTACTTTGCCCAGGTTGCGATGGAGTTTCTCTTGAACAATGACACATATACTGTAACATAGATCCACTTTGTATTGGTCGTGGCTATGTCTTGTCATCTCGTAGATCCACTGTGTATTCTTCGTGGCTACGATTAGTTCATGTCATAAGAGTATAGATCCACAGTGTATTTTCAGTGGCTATACCTTTTTATCAATACAATTATGGATCCGCAGTGTATTTTATGGCAGCCATATCTTGCAAGTCTTGATCACGCAAGCATAGGTATGCCTGCCTTGGGTTTGAAACATTTCATAATATTTGTTGGATGTTTGTGTGCAGCTTTTGTCAGGTTCTCTGCGTCTGTACCCTTGCTTGAAAGTCTACAAATAATTTCAGTTATCAGTTCCTGTCTTCTAACTTCATACTTTGGGGGGCAATCTGTTACACATAAAAAATACTCATTTTGATAGTGTCGCAAGTGTCATCATTACAAAGGTCGCAAGTGTCGCATTTTTCTCACAAGTGTGGAAAGTGTCAGGGAAGCATACTTCCATGATGCCTATGTCATGCCTGTAAACAACATCAGGAGGACACTTGGCACATGTCAAACACTTGATTTAGAAGAGGAGGAAAGGTTAACTGGGCTCATGAACCTTTTTCCATCTGAAAACACTCAAAAAACTAAGTTTTTGGAGGGGAGTGCTCCCCTATAACTATCTCAGGAGTGCTGGCGCCCCCCCTTACACTATCTGGGAGCGTTATAAAGCTCTTTTGGCCCTTCTGGGGAGCGCTGGTGTCTTTGGGAGTGTTGGCGCCCCCCTTAAGCCTACTGGGGAGAACTACAGTGATCTGATGGCCCTTTTGAGGGAGCGCTACCTATTCTGGGCAGCAGTTAAGTTGTTGAGATGAATGGGGGAAGTATCCTTTCATTCTTGGAAGGCAGTTGAATTCGAATCCTCAATCAAGCCATGATCTTAGGGAAGATCCCTAACTGAAGGAGGAAAATCCTCAACTTCCCCAAGGATATCTCAAGTGGTTAAAGCCTCTCTAAACCTATATAAGCAGGCTCTATCATGGTGGAAGAAGGAATAATTAGAAGCATGAAACCTATGATCTCATAGGAAACACACAGTGGACTGGAAAGGGAGAATCACACCAAATTTATGATCTTATAAGTGGTGCTGGAACAGAGACATTTTGGAGGCAAGAGACCTATGATCTCATAGGGAGCAATCGGTGAAGCTATCATCAGTCGAATCGTGGATCTTTTGAGCAAGGGGTAGACAAGGAGGACTTGACAAAACTGCTGCAATTCATCTATGGTTGTAAGCAATGTTTCATCCTCATTAATATAATTTGCTTGGCATGTTTCTTTCTAATTCATGTTCAATATCACATGAATTTGTCTCTTTAGTAGATAGACCTATTTCGGACTAATCTTGATAGAGTAGGAAGTAGTCTTACTTTGTTTGTCTACAGGGCTTATCGAGGAGCGAAAGATTGGGACTCGACTCAGAGCGTGCAGGGACAAACATCGATAAAAGGTACTTATTTTCTCCTTCCTCCTCACACACTAGTCCACCTAGATCTAAAAGGAAGTCAGTGACCATGATAAGCACTTTCTGTCTTAGAGTTAAGAGTCTATCTCTTTGAGGAGATCTACCTGTCCGCAGGGAGATTTTCCTTCAACATCAATCCAAATGGCATTACTGTATATTAGTAGGATCCCCACTCTGTGGCAAATGTAGTCTTATGAGGGTCCTCCTTAGAAATGCGGATCTGATGGTATCCCAAAAAGTTGACTATAAAAGAATATACTTCCTGGCCTCCCACGTTATCCAACACTTCGTCTATGAATGGTGTAGGAAAAGGGTCATGCAAACAGGAATCATTGAAATTTCTGAGGTCCACATAGATCCTAATTTCTCATGTCTTCTTGTCTTGTACCACCATAGGGCTGATCCACTCTGATTCTTTGATGGGTTCAATAATCCCTGCTTCTAGCATTCGGTCGAGCTCGATCTTCACTTTTTCCTTGTATTTCGGGTTCAGTCTGTAAGGTCTTTGCTTGACTAGCTTCACATCTGGTTTCAAAGGTATTCTCATCTCACCCATAGGCCCTTTGATTCCCTTCATATCAGTGAACTTGGTCGAGAACAAGTCCTGATATTCATGCAATAACTCTGTAATCTTGTCAATGGTAGCAGCATCCCAATAATATCTGACATTGGAAAGCTTCGGTGTCTCCTCTATCCCAATATTGACTTTCTTTATTTTGATAAGTTGTCCTATGAATGGCAGCTCAACTCCTGGTCCTTACACATTTCTGTGGCCTTCTGTCTCAGTGATGTTTACCTTCCTCGGATCATCATCTTCATCGACATTAATGTTGTAACATCCTTGCAATTTCTAGAATGGCGCAGTCCATTCATCCTCTTCTTGCTCCAAAGGGAGGCTAGATGCCTCCTTAAATACTTTCTGTCTCACAATATGTAATGCTTGGTCTACTAAAGGAAATTCACTTTTAAACAAAAAGGTGGTTACAAAATTTTGGATCATACCTTCCTAATCTGAAGTGACGAGGCGTAGCTCCGCTTGAAGGTACCAGTTGATAGGGATCGTGTCCAGCGTGTTACTGAATCTGTGCACCCATTGTTCTTGAGGAATGTCACTCTAGGCCTCTTCATAGCTTTGCACATGGTCCTTTGGGCAACTTCAACCTGGGTACCTCACTTCGCAGCTTCCTACTTGTGTTGAGAACCACATTGTCATCAAAGTTCGACATTGTGTCTAGTCTGTGATGTTTCCTTTATGTGTCCCCCACCATCTTTCTCGTGTGGCTTTCATGGCCTCATCCATTGCCAACAGCCTCTGTTGTGTTGGTACACTTGTCTCAAACTCTGATAAGAAGTTTTCTAAAGGGTTCATCCCATCAAATGTGGGTAAGTTACTCACTGTTGTGCTGATCCAGCGAACCTCTCTGGTTAGTCTAGCACATCTTCTAGTAGAGACTTCATACATTTGGTTCTGCTAGTTCTCCAGTGCTTCTTCTGAGTTTGATAAACATGTGATGTCACTTCGCCAGCTCAGATTCCCATCGGTTGTAGGATTGATATAATCATGTTGTCTGGCTGTTAGTTTGTAGATGTTTTCCAGTTCGTACGCGTGGTATTCTTCTCTGATAAGCTCTGTGTATCGAGGACCCTCATCTGGATCTAAAGGTGCAATGACCCTGTTGACCGCTTTTTTAGCACATAGTTCAACTCATTATCATGAAGATTATTCTATGTCAAAGACAGAGATGGTTCTACTGGGTGTTTTATACACCAGCACTTAAATTTTTGTAAACGGGATTTTCGCACCCGTGCGAGGGTATATAATGTAATAATGTCTGCATGGATCATAGTTAGGTCAGGTACCTTGGATGTTGACATCAGGGGAGTTCCTTTCATCGAGGGTTTTTTCATCTCAGGGGGTTAATGTGGCCTAACTAGTCAGGTTAATCTCC
>ML847656.1:27804-42362 GCA_009831015.1 Picea engelmannii | reverse complement strand
TGTAGGGTCTTTGTTT
Organism: Picea engelmannii; assembly: GCA_009831015.1. NCBI lineage: Eukaryota > Viridiplantae > Streptophyta > Pinopsida > Pinales > Pinaceae > Picea > Picea engelmannii. The sequence goes on along the minus strand of ML847656.1, from coordinate 42,346 downwards.
GACTGGTATTGCATATGGTTTCAAGGGGATCCTCATCTCTCCCATAGTCCCCTTAATTCCCTTTATATCAGTGAAATTGGTTGGAAACAAGTCCTGATATTCATGCAGTGATTTTGTGATCTTGTCAATAGTAGCAGCATCCCAATAATCTGCAATATTAGAAAACTTCGGTGTTCCCTCTGTTCCAATATTGAATTTTTTTATCTTGATTGGCTTACCAATGAATGGTAGCTCAACTCCTTGTCCTTCTATGTCTATTTGTCCTTATTTTTCGGCGATGTTCACCTTCCTAGGATCATCGTCTTCATCAACATTGATGTTGTAATAGCCTTGCAGTTTCTGGAGAGGCATAGTCCATTCGTCCTCTTCTGGCTCTAAAGGGAGGCTAGAGGCCTCCTCAAATACTTTCTATCTTACAATCTGTAATTCTTGATCTACTGAAGGATATTGACTTTCAACTAAGAAGGTAGCTACAAAGTTCTGAGTCATACCTTCCCAATCGGCAGTGATGAGACACAGTTCTGCTTGAAGGTACCAATTGATAGGGGTTGTTTCCAGTGTGTTAATGAATTTTTGCACCCACTTCTCTTGAGGAATGTTCCTCCAGGCTTCCTCACAACTTCACACATGGTCCTTCAGACTTCTTCAACCTATGTATCTAACTTTTCATCCTTCTACTTGCTCTGAGAACCATGATGTCATCAAAGTATGACATTGTACCCAATCTGTAATGTTGTTTTTGTGTGTCCCCCACCATATTGTTGGTGTTGTTTTCAAGGCCTCATCCATTGCCAACAATCTATGTTGTGTTGGTAAAATTTATTCAAAGTTCACCAAGAATTCTCCTAAATGATTCAGACCATTAAAGGTGGGCAAGTTACTTACTGTTGTGTCGATCCAACGAACTTCTCAGGTAAAATCTAGCACATCTCCTTGTAGATACTTTGTACATTTTGTTATGTCAGTTCTCCAGTGATTATTCTGAGTCTGATGAACATGTGTTGTCACTTCGCCAACTTAGGTTTCCATCCGCCATAGGATTAATGTAATCATGTTGTCTCGCTGTCAATTTGTATATATTTTCTAAATCATATGTGTGGTATTCTTCTCTGATGGGCTCTGTGTATCTGGGACACTCATCAGGATCTAAAGGTGCAATGAACCTAAGGCCATCTCCTTCAAATGTCATTTTTATTTTATTTAAATCAACCATAGTGGAATTATTGAAATCCCAATCAATTCCTAACAGCGCAGGGTAAGGATAGTTGTCATCAACTATCTCAATCACCTCAAAATATGAAAATGTCCTTACTTCATTGATGTCCACAGGGACATGTTCCAATATGCCAAATTGGCTTACTTCCTGCTGGTTAGCCATCCTAAGCCTGATAGGGGAATAGATCAACTTTGGTTTTCCCATCAGTGCCCAGGTCTGCTTCATCATGACGTTGACCTCCGACACTAAGTCGAGGACCACATAGTCTATATCATACTCTCCAATTTGAGCGTTCAGGTGTAATTCTTTATTTTTCCTTCTCTTTTTGGATATTTGATGTACTTCTCTACTCGGGGAGGGGTCTACCTTCCCTATCTCATACTGTCTAATTAAATTTTGTAGCTCTTGTACAACGATCTCATCATGAATCAACTTAATACAAGTATATAAGAATTCCATGAGCTTTCTTACCTCTTTTCCTTCTTTTGGTAGAGCAAACTGATCGAATGCTAGAGGCATTCCATATTATCTTACTTTTGGTCATGTCTTTGAGGAAGAACCTTGATCTCCCCTGAATTCATTTCTTGCCTCCTCAAACATTTGTTTTTCTTTCTTTGCATCAAAATTTTGTGTTTTCTCTGCAACTTTCCTAACTCCTGATTCTATTGTAGTCTTTCCTTGGGTCATTCTATCTTATCCTGTAATAGCACCTCCTCTAGTGATAACATCGAATCTGTGATTTTCTCCATGAGGTTTTTCTTTGATTAGTTGTATTTGTTGGTTTCCACCTGATTTCTCCTGAAGCTTGGCTAACAGTGTAGGACAGTCTTCTATGACATGTTCAAATGAGTTGTAGTAACTACAAGTGGTACAAGGGTTCTGACAGTCCCTTTCCAAGTGTCTTGTCTATGTGCAGTTATAACAGATGATATGTCCTCGTCCTCGACCCATGCCTCCTCCTCCTCCTCTTCCTCTGAATCCACCGCAAGGGTTGAAGTTTCCTCTTCCTGGGGAATTATACTGCGTAGTGCTTCCTTCTTGTTGTACTTCTCCTTGAATCTTGTATATATCTTTGAAACTTTCATGCATGAGGTCATAAGCCCTAAAATCCTAATCATCATGCCCTACCAACTTGTAGAATGTGAAATACATATTTGTGGGTGTCTGAACATATTTTTGCATGTAATATCACTCACCAGGGCAATGTCTATTTATACAAACCTTGCACCAGGGTAGGGTGACTTTCTTCAAGGGGCTCGGATCTCCAGAGGAAAAGTATTCATGAAATAAGGGACAGTGTTCCTTTTCGTAGCCTTGTGATTTTCATCTGACACACCAAATGTCTTCTCTTTTATATTCTCCCTTGTCTTTCTTCATATCTTCTACCTGTAGAGACAAACTAGTTAGCTGACTCAAGATTTGACTCATACCTGAGCTATATTCTCCCATAGGAGTTGATTCTAACTTCATGGCGATCTCCAACACCACAAATTTTGAACCAATATTTGTTGCATCATAGGAACTCTGATGTGTGGTAAAAGGGAAACAATGAACCATTCCTTGTTCTGCTCGTCTAGAATCTGAAAAGTCAACTGGCATGTTAAGCTCTTGAACCCCTGATCAAATTCCCAAATAGGTTCAACTACCTTCTGCTTGATCTCTTTCATCTCTGTAATACATTGTGACTCTGACTTGGGTTTCTTGAACTCTGCAATCAATGCATTATTAATCTCATTCAACGACTTAGGATGTGTTAGGTTGTGAAAGTCCTTGGACAAGCTTCATGTACCAGCTTAGTGCACGATCTCTTAGGATAGTACTAAACTGATCTCTTTTAACATATTCATCGATGAAATTCTTAATATTCCATATGGATCCACATAGGAACCAGTTCTGATCAGGATATTCAGATCCATCTCCCTTGAAGATAGGGAGCCTCATCTCATCTGCCATAGATCTTCCTAGGTTTCCTGACTGAGTATGTGGTGGAATACTAGTGACAGTTCTCTGAATGCTCTGTTGACTCTAATTACTCGGATTTCTTAATGTTGTTGAAAATAGGAGAAGGAGTAGTACTTACTTCAATGGTCTACACAATTCCTGAAGCTTCTGGCTCTTCCCGACAAGCTTCTTTAGCTTCCCCTTCCTCTTCTCTAACGGGTTCATAGTGCTCTTCGTCTGTCATATATGCCTCTTCTCCACTATAGAAACCTTCACCCCCATAGTTTTTCTTAAACAGGTTCACAAGATGAACTTCTTTGAATTCTCTCCCACTACGCGTATGTCCATCCTTTATGTCGTTGTTGTTGTCTGAGTTCTTGAACATTAGCCTTTTCGAATCCAACCAACTACTGTATCTGCAAGGTGTTCTTCTCATGCAATAACATCTTGATCCTCAACTTTAGAAAGTGTAAAAATTTTCCTTTGGGTCCCTTAAAGAAATATCTCTCGGCTTGGCTATATGACTCTACTCTGTCAAAAGAAAACTCAATGATGTACCATCCAATGGTGCTATAAAACCAATGATCTACTCCTCTTGACACAACATTATAAACTCTCTTAACCTTCTTGACCAATGCCGACGTCCAAACCACATGAGGTATAGCTATTATCTCAAACTGGGTATCTGCTAACCTAACTAACCACTCGTAAAGATCCTTATGAATCCCTCCAAAGAAAATATTGTGTATATCGGTAAATATATATCTTCCTAACAAATCCTCTGTAATAAGATTAGGGTTCTTGTTATGGGCTTCAGTGAAGTCCTTTTCTTGATCCTTATCCACTTATGAATTTCTATCTTTGATGGAAACCACCTTGACATTCCCTCAAGAAGATTCTCATCCCGACAATGGAACCATTTGTTGGCACAGAGGTAGACCCAAGGTTTAGCTCCAAGAGTGTAATAGCAAGCCCCAACTACTGGCCCTTTTAGCAACACCTGTGAGGCAGATGTTGTCTCACCCAAAGTAGCTATAGGGGGTTGCAAGACACAGGTATCTACAACCAGAAGGAATGAAAAGTGGATTCAAAGAAACAACACACAACAACTTAGTATTATTTATATTCCTATAACCTACTGCGCAACTTATACCTTAGATATATCACATCATCACAATATCATCATATCAAATGACAAAGAACACAACATCAATCACACATAACACGAGATATACGTGGTTCACCCTCTCTCTAGGGCTACATCCACAGAACTATGCTTTATGATATATTAAGATGAAGCATAGAGTTCTTATCTGTGCTCTTAGCTAGAATATCTTCTTTCTTCTCCTCTATGTCTCTCCCCTTCCTATGCACCCAGCTGAAGATCTGACAATACAGACTGCTCTCACAATACAATAATTCTCTCTCAATAGAAATATCTTCTCATCACGTAATATCATATCTCTCATCCCAGGTCCTCTTAACCTTTATTTATACATTACAATAACTCACCGACATCCTTGGGCCAAGACCTAAGTGTCAAAACCCTAGCTACCAAAAACCTAGGTTTTTAAAACCCTAGGTCAAATGACCCACGATTTCAGGGCTTCGCCAGCCTATCTTTCCTTCCTTCTTGCACAATGCTCCAAAGCATCCAATGGTGGATTTTTCCGCTTACTGATTTGTCCATGGTCCTTTTCCTTTATGATCTGTCATCCTTGATCTCCTCATCCAATGGCTTTCTTTCTCTTACTTAGAAATCTAAAATGTTCACTGGTCTTATACCTGCTAATAGCCAGTACAGAGGAAAAATGGTAAAAAAATATAGAAAACTAAAATTTATTCACCATAGTAGAGGTTGTACTAAATTATAGCGAAGAATTCATCAGATACATATATGAAATGAAATGAAATATGAAATACAAGAAAAAAAACTCATAACACAGTCGTGACAGAATCAAGAATCTTTGGATTTGCTTTATATTAACTCTCGATGGAGAAAAATCTCTATTACAATTGACCCAGAAAGGTCCAGCCCATTTTTCCTCCTTCTATTGTATATTTATACAAATTTACATATGATGGAATCCCAATCATTCAAATATTTTCAGTTACAACGAGAAGGAGATCAATAATTTCATTTCTTTATCCTATGTCTTTATTTGGTACCAGAAGCCTGCCCTATCGCATGCTCGGTACAAATGACACATTTTTCCACCAGCTGAGATATCAACCTTGAAGGTTCCGCTTTGACAATTGGCCTAAAAAATGTAACAATCTCTGACTAATTGCGACAACCTTTCTTCCATATGTCGGTCTAGGGTGTCAATAGCACACAATTGCACACTTGGTTTAATCATACATTTATCAATTTGAACTATGTCTACAATAGTTACTTGTGAGATTTCAGTCGAATCTCTTTCTTCTTTTTCATTTATATCAAGCGAGAGTTTCACCATATCCATTTGGCTCAGTGTCTCAACATTACTCTCGCTATCAAAGACTAACAGATTTCCATCTATGGAACCGAAAGCGTCTTCACAGGATTTCCTTACCTTCTTAGCTTGCAATTTGCCTTCTGAGATGTTGCGTTCCCATTCTTTCGAAAAAATATTACCTCGGGTATGTTCTGAAATGGAAAACTTAAAACTTTTTCCCAATTCTCTTTTTGTTGTAGCTATTACAGCCTCTTGAAATGTGACCCGAGCTGCTCCAGCTTCTCTCTCTCTAATAGATAAGTTTTCAAATACTTGATCAATAAGCAAACAATTGTCCCGAATCATCTCTACCTTGGCAAGTAAACTTCTCTGGGCTGCAGAAACTCTACTCTGAATCTCCATATCCTGGGACTGGAACATCTCAATATTTATGATTTGGCTTTCGACAAACTCTAATCTAACCTGTAGCTGCTCAATCAAGTCTTTTTGCTGGCCCACCTGTATCTGACTGGTCTGAGATACAAGTTCTTCTTGTTCGAGTTTAGCTTTGAGAAGCTCAATTTCCTTTTTATCAACCATCCTTGATTGTTCTATGCCTTTGTTCTCCTGGTCCTTCGCAGCTTCCTCTGTTGTGGCTAGCTTAGCTTCTAGGGTTTTGATGAGGCAATTTTTTCGCTTCAGCTGATTTTTCAAAACCCCAACTAAAAATTGGTTTGTCGTAGCATACGCCCCTAATGTCCTGGCTATTTCTATAGCAAACTCTTCTTTCTTCTTATATTTCCCATCGGTCAACACCTTGAACTTCTTGGTCGTTGATCCCTCTTCTTGATAGAATTCTTTTTTTACCACAGCTTTTCTCTTTTTATCAAAAAAGAACTCATTTTGCGGAAGCTCTTCCATCCTTACAGGTCTCAATTCTTCGTTGAAAATGCACCCTGCATCTATGTTCCCTTGAGTTGACTATAAGGGAGTAATGGAGGTGATGGGATCTCTAATTTGCTTAGCTGACTGGCCTGGAGTGGTAACTGGAGTCTGCTTCTTCGACGGATCAGGAGTTTTTATTTCCGGTTTCGAACTCTTAGTTTTCTCCTCCCCGTCTTGGTGTTCTTCTTTTTTGGATGATGAATCTTTTGAGCCTTCGTCTCCTTTTTGTTGCACCTCTACTATTATTGGATTTTCGCCCTGCAATACTGGGGGAAGACAACTCCACCGATGTTCTTGGAATTTCAAAACATCGACCCTTTCTTTAGGAGTCAGGGCTTGTATCCGAGCCAACACCTCGGCATAAGATCTCGCGCCTCAGAAAATGTCATATAAGGGTGAATTTTCATGTTCAAACCTTTTTAGCCCACAACAATATAAGTGATTACTTACGACCCTCTGTGGATCATGATTTTTGAATTCAACATGAACCAATTTCAAGTCTTCCAGGGCTGTTGACTCAACTTTAGCATGCCCAAAATCTAACAAAGAATAGGAATGCAAATGAATAGGAAAAGGTGGCCATACCTTATTACAATATCCCTTAAGCTCCTTGCTTACGCCACCAATTACGGTTTGCCTAGAAACCTCACGGCAAACCAGCCTATTGGGTATGAATAATGGTAAGGCATTTGGAGGAACAGAAGCACCGAAAAGCCTGAGATATGAAAATTCTGCTTCCACGTACCAGTCATCTATACTGCTCAGATTTACCGCGATATTGTTTGAGATCCTAGGTGGCGGGTGGCCGAAGATAGTGACATGCAGTGGTACCATAACCCAGTTAAAAATTTCATACACAAAATCTGAGGCTTTGTCTTCCCACAACTTTGAATGGTAGAGATGTGTGGGCTCAGCCTTCGATGGAGTCCAGCTCCAACTCATCAAGGGAAAAGGTGTCAGAAAACATATGGCGTCCATGATATACATGGACATAAATACTGAAGCAATCTTTTCTCTCTCCTTATACGCTCGATACTCTGTAATTCGAATGGTCAAACTATCAGACAGTGGTTTAGCCCAGTTGATGGAACAGCCTTCAGCGACCATGTGAATTAGAGGCACCCACTGAAGGAAAAAATGTGTGGTGTCCTCTCTCCCATATAATATGCAGGTCATCATAGCGATATATTTGAACTGTGGTTCCATAGAAGCTATTGAATATATACCATTACTGTCCACCCTGAACTTCGCAGGGTGCGAAACCCAATCTTTGATTAAACCAGACATAGTCTTGTCGTATTGTACACATTCCTTCTCTTTAAAATCCTCCAGGAATTCGGCATTGTAAACAAAGTTCAACATGACTGGCAACTTGTACATAGCCTGCAATTGTTCGGGTCTGAAAGTCCCAATGGTGACCCTCTACTCATTGATGATGGTTTTGGTTGGTATATCTACATGGTCTAACGCCCACCGGACCATATCGTAATAAGGGAGTAGACGTGGCCTAGCCTCTACTTTATTCATTTGAACCTGGATGACGATCTTATACTTGGTGATCAATTCATCTTTTTCATTTCCACTGGAATCATCCGAGACATCTATCGATTCAGACTATAGAACCTCAGAAATATGTGACCAGGTCTTGATAGATTCAACACTTCGAGGTGAAGTATCATAAACGTTGTCTGAACCTTGTCCTGAAACCTCAATAGTGGCTTTAGATGATTTTCGTAGGGCCATGGCGGGGGATTCTACTTTAGCTCTCATGCGATAAAAACATGTATACATACAGAAATTAGTTTGCTCACGAAAGGTTGGCTCTGCGTAGAATAGAAATGAAATTTGAAACAACAAACAAAAAATCCATGTCTTTAGCTATTTAAAACTAGGTCATCCTTAGGGACATAACGGTCAAATCATTATTAAATACAAATTTAGCAATAAAAACCAAACCCTTACTTGTCAATTCACCTCATTTCCAATTAATGTCATAAATTTTTGACAGTTCATAATGCAGGTTGGCGCAAAGAAAGTTTAAAATCGCCTCGGAGACTGTGCATATTAATTTTCGTATTAAAACAATGAAAATGTTGGTTTAGCTTGATTAATCAGTCCTTTTTAAATGTTAATTAATATTTCGGCACTCGCCTCATCAGAAGTTTTCACTTTAACCCTTTACACCTCCAAAACCCGAGATTGCGACAATTAGCTTTGATTAATACAAAACGTAACCAAGATTAAGTGTTTAATTAATTACGTTTTTATTTATATCACGACTTCGCGACTCGGAGCTTCGAAGGTATAGTTTCCGGGAGGCTCTTATGCCAAGTTGCGGAATCACGAGATCGTGACTTTGTGACTCATAACTTTGAAGGTATAACTTTCGGGAGGCTCGTATGCCGAGTTGTGAAATCGCAAGATCGCGGTGATATGATTTAATTAAATTGGAGGATAAAACTAGATTAAGTGTTTAATCAATTACATTTCTATTTTTATCATGACTTCGCGACTTGGGGTTTTGAAGGTATAACTTTTGAAGGAAAATACACTGAGTTGTGAATTCCATACAAAGATTAACCATGGCTAAACGTTTTACCTTTAACATTAACCCGAGTTATTAAAACAAGAATCTCGCAGTTTCGGCTATAGGGGTTACGACGGTAAGACTTTTGGAGCTAGAAAACGCCGAGACACGAAATCCCAATGATGCTTAACTGTAGTTTAGAGTATTTTTACTCTCGATAAGGATCTGGGTAAACTTTTTCAAACTACTTCTCTATTTCGCCTCTCAGGACTTATAAACTATGTGATCTATAACTCCCGACATGTGACATCCCGAGTTTCAAAAGTAGAGACTCGTTTAAAAGATTTTAAAATAAATCTTCCTTAAGAGTATGATAACTGTAACTGTTTGTGCGATGAGACTTCTGAGATTTTGGGAAACATATGAAAACCGGTTTTCAATTTCAAACATTAAGATATGAAAATCTAAATAGGCTAAAAAACAAAGGCGGCTCCAACATAGGCTCCAACTAGGGATCTCATTTTCCTGCAAGATGGGAAGAACAGTAGACCATGTGCCTATATTGGGTAAATGGATTCAATGGCTTTAATCCAGCGAAAATGTTCCTTAGAATGGGATATCGAAGGGGAAAGGGACTTTGTCTTTCACCTTCAAAAAGATTTCAAAACTCAGATACATTTTAAACTTAGTTGTAATCCCTTTCACGACTTTCTCCTTCTCATTACTGAATTCAGGTCTATGTTAAGATAATCAAAACAATTCTAGGAGACCCAACAGATCTTATGGCTATCGGCTTGCATCAAAAGAAGAAAATTATATGTTTTTAATCAGGAATCTCTGTCTAAACTTGGGATGTAGATCAGGTTTTAAAAAGAATTGGCTACCAGAGTAGAGTGATATTCATGTATAATATCCTTACAAATATCTCAGACATTGCTTCACTACCAGCGAGCCTATTCAGTACCCTGGTGAAGTTATATGGCCCTTTTTACTGAATTTCCTTTCACCACTTTGGAATATATTTATGCATTTAAATGTTGAGACGAGGGCAATCATTTCTGAATTTCCTTTCATCGTCTTTTGGACTATATGGGGGCAATCATTTCTAAATTTCCTTTCACCACCTGTCCTATAATTTTCTTTCTTAGAGCGCAAAGATGGGGGCAATCAGTTTATATGAGGGTTGATATCTGTGTAATATTTTGCATTATAGGTCTGTCAACTTACTTTGATTATTCGGTACCAACCTTCCCTTAACTTTCACAACACCTTCGTTCATAGGGAGAAAGGGGAAAATTTATTTATTGCAGTGTTCTATTTGAGTAAGCCTCAATCCTCTAAAACTGTTGAAAAACCTAGAAAGGTTAGGATCACTTAAGCGTCACTTTGTTTAGCAAGGGACCGAGGAGTTGTCAAGACTAGCTTACTTTTCACAATATGCTTTGAAACTCTTGAGGTTAAGACATAATATCTTCCCCTTACGTAGGTGAAACCGGAAATATGCTGGCTTTTTCAAAAGGTAAACCCGAAAGAAGAAAAGGATGACAGATAGAGATCTGTAAACTGAAAAACAAAGATCAAAAAATCAAAACTGACTCTTGAAAATCTTTTTCGGGGGCGCTTTACTTTGAATGACTTGTTTATTTCATCTTATTCTTTCGTAAATGATTAACCATGGAAATGTTCTTTTATTTATTAGTTCAGACGATGTTGTTGTATCTTATGAGGTTATCTTGGTTTTCTTTGATAGCCCTTCAGAGCAAGTCTTTTAGGAAATCTCACCTTTACCTTACCATTTCATTTTCTTCCCAAACTATCAAAAATCTTTTATATCACCTGTTTAAGCAATTTATTTTCCGATACTCGACTTTCTGTGTACCTCTCCTACTCATTTTGTTTGTAGATGGAAACCTGTAAAAAGGTAAATATGAAGGTTATCGAGGCTTTTTGAAAGGTGTCGATAATTTACAAAAAGAAAAGGAAATCAAAATAGCAATGCATAATGAAATATATATACATATGTAAAAAAATCTATATATGAATATATAAATCCTTTTTTTTTTTTTTTTGGTGACTGCTTATGTCATATAATGCTTCAGGTAACACCCGTTGACAGGGGCGTTGAGGATTTCACCATCTAGATTTTCTAGTAGGAAAGAATTTTTTCCTTCGAGAGACGAGACTATGAACAACCCGTACCAGAGGTGATCGAATTTACCATGTTTTGTTGTTTCTTCCCTCCTTGCATCCCACCTTAATACTAAATCACCTGGGAGGAAATATTTGTCCTTTTCCCTATGGTCGAATAATGCCTTCACGTCGTCTTGATACTTCTACAACCTTTCATCTACTTCGACCCTGTGATGTTGAACCTCGATTAGCTGGTTTATCCTCCTGGTGAGATGATTAGGTTCTTCTTTCTGATCTTGCCATAATTTCATCACTGGGAGAGCTAAATTTATAGGTAACACCGCGTCTTTCCCATATACCATCTAAAAAGGGGACATGCCAATAGACTTTTTACTGCCTATGCGATTCGCCCACAAGGTGTACTTTAAATGCACATGCCAAGACTTTTTGTTTTCATCCAACACTTTCTTAATTATATTGATCAAGCTCTTGTTAGATGACTCGACCAATCCATTTCCTTGGGGGTAGTACGTTGTAGAATGGCCGAGAATGATATTATACTTTTGGCAGAAGCTGATCATAGCCATAGATTTGAAAGCTTGGGCATTATCCATGACTATCTTTCGGGGGCAGCCAAATCTTGACAAGATGTTGTCTTCTAAGAAATCTATTACCACCGAGTCAGTTTCCCTTTTGGTTGGAATAGCTTCTACCCATTTAGTAAAGTAGTCTGTGTCAGTTAAGATCCACTTGTGTTGGGCGCTAGAATGTGGATTAATCTCTCCTATAAAATCTAGCCCCCATTGTTGAAAAGGGGCTTCAGTTTTGACCGGAACTAAAGGTAGCGCTGCGAGTTTTTGTTTGCCTACAAATAGCTAACAAGGTTTATAGGCGCAGACCTTGGTGTTAACATCTGAGAAAAGTTTTGGCCAGTAATACCCAGCCCTAAGAATTTTGTAAGATGTGGCCCTCCATGCATGATGTCCTCCACACACTCCTTCGTGAAATTCATTTATAACCCTTTCTGTTTCTAATTCGACTAAGCAAATTAACAAGAAATCGAGTGGGTCTTTCCAATATAGTTGCTTTTTGGAAATAAAATACTTAACCGCATGAAGATTTAAAGTCTTGGCTTTTGATGGCGATAGTTCACTCGGGCATTTTAGAGTCAGCAAGTAGGATACTATGTTTCTATACCATTCCGATGATAAGAAATTCTCCTCGATTTTAATTGCACTTGTTCGTTCATCAAGTTCGTTTATGTTCATGTCTTCCTCACCTTCCTGTAGGCAGTTTATATCTAGAGCTCTGAGATTTGATCCAGCCATAAGTTTGGCTAGGCCTTGTCCCTTTATCAGTTTAGTAGGTTTGATTTCTAGGTCAAATTCTTGAATCTCGACAAGCCATCGTCCTCTTTTCCCATCGTTGTCTGGTTGTACCGAAATATCTTTCACGGAACTTGTAGGTACGTACGCGATTATCTTGGAGTGTAATACATATGTTCTAAATGCCTTTAGTGATTTTTCCATGGCGTGTGCTTTTTTTTCTATTATATCATATTTAATTTATGCGTCTCTGAGGCTCTTGCTGAAAAAGGCGATTGGTTGTTCGAAACCCTCTTCATTTTTTTGGAGGAGCACCACAACAATCGTGTGTTCAAAGGCAAATGAGAAAATAAGAAAATATTTTAGATAATCAGGGCTTGCCAATACAGGTTCCTCGAATATGAATTTCTTAATGTGTGTGAACTACGCTTTGGCCTCTATGGTCCACTTTATTTCATTGTTCTTTTTCAGCATATCTGTGAACAATTTTGCAATTTCAGCGAAATTTGGGATAAATCTTCGTAAAATAATTATTTTTCCTAAGAAAGATTGAATTTCTTTTACATTTCTAGGAATGTTTATGGTGTCTATCGCTTCAACCCTCTTAGGATCAATCTTAATTCCATCCTTAGATACAATATGACCCAAAAGTTTACATTCTTGCATGGCGGAGTGTGATTTCTTGGGGTTTAAGGACAGACCATACCTGCGGCATTTTTCAAATGTTTGTTTAAGGTGTACCAAATGCTCTTTGTTGGATTTGGAGAAAAACGTTAAATCATCAAGATAGATGACTATGAATTTATCCCTCTCTCCGATGAAAGCGATGTCCATAGCGCATTGGAATGTGGCTCCTGCATTCACCAAACCGAAAGGCATTTTATCATAGATGAACGTACCCCAAGGGGTAGTAAAAGTTGTTTTTTCTTTATCTTGTTCGTTCATGGCAATTTGATTATATCCAGAGAAATCGTCAATCATAGACATTCTGTTTTCCCCAACTACCCTTTCTAACATGTGATCCATTTTAGGCAGTGGATAGTTCTCTTTAAGAGAGGACTTATTTAAATTTCTGAAATCCACGCCCAGTCTAATTTCCCCACCCTTTTTTCTGATCGGGACTAGGTTTTCCACCCAGTCGAAATATCTCAGAGGTACTATAATTTTCGCCTCTAAAAGCTTCTTCACTTCTCTCTTGACCACAGACAATAAAATGGTGTTGATCTACCTAAGATTTTGTCTAAAGGGTTTGACCCCAGGCTTTAGAGGTATCTTGTGGTCGATCACGGTAGTGTCGTAGCTTCTTAACTCATCGTAAGACCAGGCGAAAACGTCTTTAAATTGTCTAAGTAGGTCCTTATACTTGCCTTTTATTTCAGGGGGGAGGAGTTTAGATATTTTAACCATCCTAGACTCTTCTTTGGTTCCTATGTCATAGTCCTCGACCTCTTCTGGTTGGGGTTGTAAGGTGGATTTTACAGGTATGTCGTTTTGATCAAACAGTCTTTCCAGAGGGATAAGTCCTTTCAGAATCTAGTTATTTTTTAGGACCAACATGCGATGATTTGCAATTTTGTCTTGGAAAGCTTGAGGGTCCTCTCCTTGAAATATGAAACCTCATTCCTAATGCATACTCATCTAAGAGTAATGTGCCTTTAGAGATTTCATACTGGAAATTAGTATCAATATTACCAAGACCTGTGGCAGTCCCAAAACTTGGATTCCAGTATTTTGCAGGAATTAAATCTTTATGTAACAGGTTCATATAAGACCCTGTATCTATAAGTGTTGTTAAAGTAAAGATTTCTTGGTAGATTTCTATCTTTACTTTGATATAGTATTTCTGATACTGTATAGGAAGAACCTACATACCTGATATCCCCTGCATTTGTATACACGTTTGTTCTTGAATTTCAGGAGCATCTTCAAGAGGCGGAGGAAATTGTTCCAGTCTTTCTTTGACTTGCTTGATTTCTTGTCTGGCCCATGAATCAACTGGATAACTTAATTCCAATTCCCTTTCTATATTCTTGATTTTTTC
>ML847656.1:0-14589 GCA_009831015.1 Picea engelmannii | reverse complement strand
ACTAAATCGGATCTTCTTTCTAAATCAGCATAGGATGTCCTATTCTCACGCAACTGAATGCTAATACAGGAGCTGAACGAGGTATTGTTGTTACGGCTGGTGTAACAGCTCCTTCTCATCGCTGCTGATGCTATTTCAGCATCGCAATTCGCGGACTGTTTCAGCCACATGAATTGCGCTCTTGACTGTGTCGGCCTTGAATGCTAACTGTAACGGCTTGTGTTTTAGCATCGTGGCGGTCTCCTCTGTGTTTCAGCATCTGCACTTCTGAACTGTGTGATAGCTCCGTGTTTCAGCATCTGCATCCTCGAACTATGTAGCAGCTCCGTGTTTCGGCATATGCGACCTCGGACTGTGTAGCAGCTCCATGTTTCAGCATCTGCGACCTCGGACTGTGTAGAAGCTCCGTGTTTCAGCATCAGTTCAACAGCGACTTTGGACAGTTATGTGTTTCAGCACAGGCCTCAAATGCTAATATGCAGTTATGGACACTTATGCACTTCTAATCAATGGTTAAGTACAAAAGTAATGTAAAATATTATGCAAAACAGATTAAGCATATAGTAATGAGAAAGGACGTTGTATACCTTGGAATGATCAGATGAAGTGATATTATGAGTCTAAATACAAGTAATGAAGGGTATAATAATGAAAAAAAGTATGGGCAAAAAGGTACAATATGTGGTCCTAACAGCAGGTGGCCGGAGATAGTGACATGCAACGGTACCATCACCCAGTTAAAAATTTCATACACAAAATCTGAGGCTTTGTCTTCCCACAGCTTTGAATGGTAGACATGGATGGGCTCAGCCTCCGATGGAGTCCAACTCCAACTCATCAAGGGAAAAGGTGTTAGAAAACATACGACGTCCATGATATATGCAGACATAAAGAATGAATAAATCTTTCCACTCTCCTTCTGTGCTCGATACTCAGTAATTCGACTGGTCAAACTATCATAAATTAGTTTAGCCCAGTTGAAGGAACAGCCTTCGGCAATCGTGTGAATTAGAGGCACCCACTGAAGGAAAAAATGTGTGGTGTCCTCTCTCCCATATAATCTGTAGGTCATCATAGTGATATATTTGAACTGTGGTTCCAGAGAAGCTATTGAATATATACCATTACTATCCACCCTGAACTTCGCATCGTGCGAAACCCAATCTTTGATTAAACCAAACATAGCCTTCTCGTATTGTACACATTCCTTCTATTTAAAATCCTCCAGGAATTCGTCATTGTAAATAAAGTTTGACACGGCTGGCAACTTGTACATAACCTGCAATTGTTCGGGTCTGAAAGTCCCAATGGTGAACCTATGCTCATTGATGATGGTTTTGGTTGGTATATCTACATGGTCTAACGCCCACCAGACCATATCGTAATAAGGGACTAGACATGGCCTAGCTGCTACTTTATGCATTTGAGCCTGGATGACAATATTATACTAGGTGATCAAGTTGTCTTTTTTCATTTCCACTAGAATCATCTGAGACATCTACCAATTCAGACTGTCGAACCTCAGAAATATGTGACCAAGTCCTAATAGAGTCGACACTTCGAGGTGAAGTATCAGAAACGTTTTCTAAACCTTGTCCTAAAACCTCAATAGTGGCTTTAGACGCTTTTCGCGGGGCCATGGCGGGGTATTCTACTTTATCTCTCCTGCGATAAAAATATGTATACACACAGAAATTAGTTCGCTCACGAAAGGTTGGCTCTGCATAGAATAGAAATGAAATTTGAAACAACAAACAAAAAATCCATGTCTTCGACTATTTAAAACCAGGTCATCCTTAGGGACAGAACGTTCAAATCGTTCTTAAATACAAATTTAGCAATAAAAACCAAAACCTTACTTGTCAATTCGCCTCATTTCCAATTAATGTCATAAATTTTTGACAGTTCGTAATGCAAGTTGGCGCAAAGAAAGTTTAAAATCGCCTCGGAGACTGTGCATATTAATTTCCATATTAAAACAATGAAAATGTTGGCTTAGCTTGATTAATTAGTCCTTTTTAAATGTTAGTTAATCTTTCGACACTCACCTCATTGGAATTTTTCACTTTAACCCTTTACACCTCCAAAACCTGAGATTGCGACAATTAGCTTTGATTAATACAAAACGTAACCAAGATTAAGTGTTTAATTAATTACGTTTTTATTTATATCGTGACTTCGCGACTCAGAGCTTCGAAGGTATAGCTTCCGGGAGGCTGTTATGCCGAGTTGCGAAATCGCGAGATCGTGACTTCGCGACTCGGAGCTTCAAAGGTATAAATTCTGGGAGGCTCGTATGCCAAGTTGCGAAATTGTGAGATCACAATGATATGATTTAATTAAATTGGAGGATAAAACCGGATTAAGTGTTTAATCAATTACGTTTCTATTTTTATTGCGACTCCGCGAATCAGGGTTTTGAAGGTATAACTTTTGAAGGAAAATATGTCGAGTTGCGAATTCCCGACAAAGATTAACCACGGCTAAACTTTTTACCTTTAACATTAACCCAAGTTATTAAAACAAGAATCTCGCAGTTTCGGCTATCGGGGTTACGACGGTAAGACTTTTGGAGCTAGCAAATGCCAAGGCACGAAATCGCGATGATGCTTAACTGTAGTTTAGAGTATTTTTACTCTCGGTAAGGATCTGGGTAAACTTTTTCAAACTACTTCTCCATTTCTCCTCTCGGGACTTATAAACTATGTGATCTATAACTCCCGACATGCGACATCCCGAGTTTCAAAACTAGACACTTGTTTAAACGATTTAAAAATAAATCTTTCCTTAAGAGTACGATAACCGTCATTGTTTGCGCGATGAGACTTCTGAGATTTTGGGAAACATATGAAAACCGGTTTTCGATTTCAAACATTAAGATATGAAAATTTAAACAGGCTAAAAAACAAGGGTAGCTCCAACAGGTTGAATAGGATGCGACACAACAAGGTCAATAGATGCATCAGACCCTAAAGGAAGAGGGGTGTCATCCAAAGATTGCATCGGCATGACTACTGTATCAACCAAAGAAGGTTGGGAAACCAAAGACGACTCAGAACCGGAAGGGCCCCAAGAAAGGACCATGCTTCTTGTACCACAACAGTAGTAGGGAAAGTAAGGTGATGTCCTTTGTAAAGACTACAAAGGAACTTGGGCTTATGTCATACACGTCTAGGATTCTCAATCATATGAATTCCCCCAGCATGACTTGCAGTGGCTAGTGACATGCTCCCAGCATGACTTGCAGAGGCTAGTAGCAAATCCCCAACATGACTGGCAGAGGTTGGTGGTGGATCCCCAACATGACCAGCAGAGGTTGGTGATGTATGTACAGTTGAGATGACTAGACTTGTGCCCCTAGTATGACTTGCAGCGACTGGTTGTTGGTCTTCAACAAGACTAGAAGAGGTTGTCAACCCATATCCAACATGACTAATAGAGGTTGGTGATATAATTATAGTATGTGGATGACCCTCACAAGACACAATCGAGGAAGGTAGGGTCCAAGGATCACTAAAATAGGAAGTGTGGAAAGGAATGGACCTCCCTATCGAAACGGGCTTACTGGACATTGCGTAAACGTGGTGACTTGGTGTCGTGAAGGAAAATTAAATCCTCCACCAAAGGCAATCTCATAAGAGAGAAACAATGAGGTTCTAAATCAATAAGGGAAGAGATTGGGGGTTGAACATTGTGTTCATACTTAAAGGACAAAGGGATGCAGACTCAATATGAAGTAAATAATTTCTCTAGAGTAACTTTTCTCTCAAATTTGAATTCTTTCTCCTTTTCCATAGCTCGGAATTGGCCCATTTATAGCCTTTGAAATGGAACTGAAGGGATGATTCGGAACGTTTCCAGTATGTGGAAGGTTGAGGATCATAGATCTCATTTCGTGACATGGAAACCCGACATTAATTTTCATTTTCTGGCACAAATCCCAATGTACGCGGGATGTAGTGGAGCAGTCTGTGTATACGCATGTTGTATAGTGTGCAAGATGCATACATGTGGAAAAATGTTTATTTTTGGCTCTGGATTTTACAAACAAGGATGATAAGTCTGCATGGGGAAATAGAAAAAGGCCTTTTGTGCAAGATTGCATAGGGTGAGGCAAATCTTTCTATAACAAAGGGTTTTTTCACCAAAGTGAATAATTGTTGTGCATAGTCTGATTTCTTAATTAAGAAATAGCCATACACAACACTTGCATAGTGAATATTCGCTACACAAATGTTGTAATCTCACCTGGTCAGAAAGAAGGATATATGATGAAAGGCATACAAGTTTTTAGGTATAGGCATGGTTCCTAGCCATTTTTTTCCACCTAGATCTGCATGAGAAACCATAGAATGGACATTCTCTATGCAAAGTCACTACGCAAATGTTGTAGCCAACACATGCGCAGTAGTAACCATATTTCTCTATGCAAGGGTGACAAACTCATCCAGCAGTGCACATGATGACTCGAGGCACCCCGTAGATGGACCTGATGACTCATCACAACCACATGGTCAAATTTTTCTCAAGATCTATTATTGCAAAGAATATTTTGGTTATGTTATGATTGAAAAAATTAGATTTTATATTTTTAGTAAATCTTGTAGGAATTGGTGTTCTCCTTGAAAGAAACTAGATCCATGATTCTAGCATGTAGTAGTTCGACCCCTAGCAGCCAAGTGTGGAATTATTTTTCTACGTATGTTGATTATTTTCATGTAAAGAGGAGTGAGTTGGTAGAAGTATAGACAATTTGATCTTCATTGTAATTTTATGAATCTAATAGAAATACAAATGTAGAAGTCATGAAATCCTAATGAAAAAGATTCTAATGGTGGTGATGTGAAGATTGTAGTTTTTTCTTTGTATGTATTTCTTGTGTCCTCAATTTCATCTTAACTTTTATTCTAATTAAATTGGATAATTAAGGGTCTAGAATTCATCTAATGGTGCTATAGAATTAACTAATTTAAATTATGTTTATCTTCTTAACTAAGGTCATAATTCATCATTTATGGTGCTCTGATTTCGTTGTGTGTTTTTTTTCTTCTTTCACCCTACATAATCAAACTCAAAACTAAACGTTCATCACCTTATTTAGCCTGTGTTCCTCTGAGGAGTTATACCTACCAATCATTGTTTTATTTTGTTTTCATGGGTTGACTCCATAGCCCTAGAGATATTATACCTCCTTTTCATCAAACCTTGAAAAAGATACCTCAATCATCTAAACCTAGCCATCAGTTCAAAAACAATATATCTATCAGAGATCAAGTCTCAAACAGATCCCTCTCTAGTCTAGAAGGGCTAGCTTCCATTCTTAAATTTGGTTTGTAGGTTACCTTTGTAGATTGTTTCTTCAGCCCAACAATTTACTCAGTGATAATAGTGGGAAATTCCAATTAGACCTCACACCATTTGGAATAAGGAACCCATCCAAATTCTATCCTAGCGGTCATTTCTAGTTTTGGGGTTTACTGGTTGTGGCACAATCCATGATGATGATTTATAATATAAATAATGAAATGTAACTAACATAATGTGAAAATGTATGCATATATAAGAGTCTAAGGTAACTAAAAAGAAAACATAGAACCATACATGCTCCTATTAATGGCTTGGGAAATAACTCACACAAAGCAAAGACAATAATATGAGTAAATAACTCCAAACCTAGAATAGTCTAGCATTTAAACAATCATTTGTAGTCCTATGTTCATATATTCAGACAAACATTCCCTAAATAATAGAAATAAGAATGCATCAAACACACATAATAGTAGTCTATAATGTGAAATACATTCTTACACAACCCCGGTGTTGAACAAAATGCAATAGAATAGTCCACAACACATGAAACACAAGAATCCAATTTATCCTAAAAATAGTTTGGCCAAACAAGCTTCTTCTCATTAAAATTTTCAGCAGCAGTACATGAAATATCCAAGATCCAAAATCCCCCCCTCCCCCCATTCATTCATATGATGGTAGTCCTTTTATAAAATAAGGAATACCTTTCACATTCTATAACTACCAATTGTTACAATTACATTGCTTCGAATCACTTATTGTGTCCCATTATATAATTAAAATTTCATATACATCTTCATTCATCAATATATGAACATTATTACAAGATTTTGAAACATTCTTAAGGATTCAATTCACTTTGCAGGAAGTCCATGAGTCTTGGTTCTTGGAATTTTTTTTGAAATAAAATAAAAACAAAAAAAAAACATTGCTCGACTACATCCTCTTATTTTCTTTGAATTTTCTAAGTGTTTATACTATCCACTTAGAAAAATTAATTCTTCCAACATGTTCTTCAGTACTCCATATTTCCAATGAGACATATCATGCCTGATTTGACCACCTAGAGCTTGAGATATGACCCTTTGAACTCATCACTCAACAGTCGTCGATTTGTTCTTCGAGTAAATCTCAGCCGTTGATTTGTGATTTTGGGGATTTGTCCCACATGCATCAAGATTTATGATGAAGGTTTTATATCGTTTAACCGTCCCAATGTAATTTGTATGTGGAGCTAGGAAAGGTATAGATCATCAGTCCCACATTAACTTTTTGACCCTACCTACAATAGAAATAAACCTATCTTAAAATAATAAAATAAAGTATGAAATTCTTATGTCTGAAGGCTTGCGAGAAGAGATGATATGATAGGGTTGCAGGAAGAGTTTTGTATGTTGTTGTTGAAACTACTCAGTGAATCCCCATAAGAAATTCTTTACTGTGAGGTCAGAGTCTGAAAGGTTTGCAGGAAAAATGTCTCGCGGAGAAAGGTTTGTGGGGAGAGAGGTTTGCGGGGACAAGTTTGCAAGAGGTGGGATTGTGGGATTAGGTCTACAGGAACATGTTCATGGGAGGTAAAGGTTCACAAGGAGAAAGGTCCATAGGAACAGGTTCAAACATTTTGATAGATCCCACCCACAAGGATAAATCTCATTGGCTTGTGGGATAGGCTTTGTAGGACTAGGTCTACGACGTCAAGCTTGCAGGTGAAAAACATCATGGGGAGAAATCATGTCTTGACATTCATATTAGGAACATGCATAAAAGGCATGGGGGATACACCTTGTTGACCAATATCTTATCATGTTCATTCATAAAGGGGGTATTTAAATTGTGAAAATTAATGACAATATATTGTAGGTATTGGGGGGGTGTGGGTTCTTAGGGGGTTTATAGGTATTGGGGCTATAAAAAGGGGTTTATTTTATTGGAAATATTTATTGGGAGGGGAGTTCAACAAAAGGATTTTGGGAGGTTTTTATCAATATCTAGTGAAATTAGGGGTATTCTTTAATATCCCATGAACGAAGGTGTTGTATCACAGGTTCATTTAGTGAAGACCCCATGGTAAAAGGATTCTCGCAAAGCTTTTGGATGGAATTTCCACGGATGAAACACTCATGAGAATATTTTTGCGGGTAGAAAATTTTCATGAGAAACATAATGTATTACTACTTGTATTGGGCCCATGTGCAAATATTTTTCCTCAAAGCATGCAGATTACAGGTTGCGAAAAAAAAGTTAGCAAGGTTTATTAAATCCTCGATGGGGAGAGTCTGATAAGGTAAGTTTGAGGGATCATGTCCAATTGTCAGATCCCCATGTGGATCAAGGATTCATTCATGGGTCAAGGTTCTAGTCATGGATTAGGGTTCCAGTAAAATACAATAGAACTCTTACCTTGGAAAAAATTATGTAAATGGGAAATGTACATGGTGATAAAATTAAAATCAAATGGGGTTCAGGACAAAAAGACTTAATTCTAAATGATGGATTCAATGATAATCAATATATTATACGAGAAAAGTATGGTCAAGAGGAAAAATATTAAGGATTTCCCATATGCATTTAAGAGCTTAAGAGGTTAGGTAAAGAAATATGGGGTTTCCCGAGGCACACTTAAGGTTTTCATGTATTTTCAATAATTGGAGGCCTTTCTCTTGTGTTTCCTGCATTATGTGACCAAATACACATTATCCTCTATTTTGGCATGATTCTCTTGAGGACTTAAAATAACAGAAGTATTTGGTAAAGAAAGTGACTTTGTAACCCTATTTCTTCAACCATAGAAATAATATACTTTGTAATGCAAGGAAGAATATATTGGTTATTACATCATAAATGTTACATTATTTCCCCTTGTCAGTAACAATTCTATGAAAAATATTGATGTTTATCCAAAAAATGAGGAAATGAAAAGAATAAATTCCTTAGAAGCAATCATTTACGATGTTTGGTTTTTAGGAACAATATTTTTTGTAAACAAATGTGATGAAATATGCATGTGTCTAATCTCAAACTCATGGAAGCAAACAAAGATCATGTGATTCTATTTATGGATTTTAAGTTGAGGAATTTGATTAACATGTGAGAGAATGAGGATAAGGAGGTACAATTCACATGAAAGAGGATGCAAAATGTCAATATGTTCTTCATTCAAGCTAACCATTTACTTCTCAATGATGTCGTGAGAAGATATTTTAGACCGGAGCATGAGAATTCACGAAGCCCTAAAAGAAAACCCATTCAAGTAATAAGATGGGGCATCAATATTTACCTTCAAATAATATCACTAATATGTTCAAATCCATTAAATACAATTAGTGTAAAAGGATAAAGAGAAAACATGTCAATCTCATCACAGAAGGATCAAAGAAGCATCATAAATCAAAGATATGATGAAGAACATATAAAAGTACAACATACAAGAGATTATTAATCATTACAAAACTCCTCAAAGATAATAAAAAAATCAATAAAAATCCAAACCCCAAACTCCCTCAACATAGGTAAAGAATAATCAGTAGGATCATAGTAGTAGTGGATTATGCATTAGGGCTCAAATTTTAGTAGTGGGGGCCTTTCCTTTTGATTATAAAAGAAAAATAAAATTGGGGGTTGTTGTGGCCAAAAAATGGTCCTTCAGCCATAAATTACCCTTGATGGGATTATTCGTCATTAATGCACTGAAATTTGGTGAAACTCCACTTCTGGTTGATCCACCTGATTTTCAAAGGAATAGTCATGCAAGCACACACAGTTCGCACAAAATCTAGATTGTCCAGTCGTGTAGACCTTTCAAAACCCTACTTTGTATAGTTTTTTCTATGTTGAATATGGTGTATTAATGCCATGAGTATCCACCTTTTTGTATTGAACTGATGACCCTTCAATGATCTCTTGTATATCTCTGTGAGTGATTTTTAGGTGATAACAGCTACAACTAGACTATCCCATGAATCTGACAAAGAACACAATAAACTAATGCACTTATCTTCATCAGAAATTTTAATATCAATAGAAAATAACTGACTTGCCACATTATTAAAGGCGTTTAAACTTCTTTTGAAGGAAAAGTTTTTCTACCAAGGAATTAGATCGATACAAAGACCCTAACTTGTCCCATAATTCCTTCATTTTAACTTCTCTTGAGACATTCAGTAACATTTAATTTGAAAGACACAATCAGATGGTAATTTTTTCTTTCCTATCCATGTTCATCTAGTCTTTCGTTGACATACCATAGGTGTACTACCAAAATCCACAGTGACCCACTATTATTTCTCTACAAGAATTTATTCCATCTTGAGCTTCTATATCTCAAATCTTTTCCCATTAAATTTCTCAATATGAATTTTAGAATTTTTTGCCATTCTCTTTTAGCACAAGAGTCACCACTATAGAGATCCCACTAAAACCAAGTTTATCATAGACCCAAGATCAAAACGAGTTGAACCCTTAGCAACAAAGGTGTCCCCTTGAAGCCAATAATCTCACTCTTGTACGGAATGTAGGTTTTAAACCTTTATAGTAAAGTAATGCACACAAATTGTTTATAAAAAAATAGAAAAGAAAACAATAGCATTCAAATATAGCATTCAAAAATTTACCCTTGAAACTCTTAACCAGGAAAACCAACAAACCATAGAGTCACACCTCTAGTTCTCATTTTATTAGCTTCACCAGTTTCCATACAATATATATGATTCTGAGGCATCCAAAATCCTAATTTGTTTACCTGGATTAGATTACAACCCTAATTCCTTAACCAAAATTAGATTACAATGGGTCAAAATACTATTGGCCGAAAAACACCAAAAATAGGGCAAAAATATAACAAAATCGTGGGGCTAATCATGGAAATAATATAACACATTCCCTACACATGGTACACAATGTAACAATCATGTTCTTTGAAAGGGTCTATGTGCACTTTGGGATACCAAGGAGAATCATTTCAAATATATATACCAAAATTCTTAGTGCCTTTTGGGCTACACTTAGGGAGAGTATGGAAACCAAGTTGAATACATCTACAATTTCCCATCCACAAATGAATGGCCAAGTGGAAGTAGCGAATAAGACATTAGTTCAAATTTTGAGGGATTATAACCATAAGCATCCAAGAACTTGGGATGAGAATTTAATCTATATTTGGAACTCTTATAACAAATCAGACCATACTTACTCTAGTAAGTCCCATTTTGAAACTTGCTTTGAAGAATTTCCACCTTTACCTCTCAATGTTGTATATGCACAAAATAGAGGAGAGAAGGAAGACATGATAGGAGAAGCATTAAATGATAAAATATTCATTGACAAGATTAGGCACATCCATATGTAGGTATATGAGACACTAAATAAGTCACGTGAAAAGTACAAGGCCATGTATGGCCAAAACATAATTGAAAAGACATTCAAGGTAGGGGACCAAGTCTATTTGCACTTAAATAAAGAAAGGTTGCAAGCTCCTAGTAAGAATATCAAGGATATTCTGTATGGTCCTTTAGAAGTGTCATAATAAATACATGATAATGCCTAGAAAATCAATCTACCTCCATACATGCACATTTACTCAATAGTGAATGTGGAAAATTTATAACACTATGAATGCTCCATGCTAGATTAGGAAAATGATGGGTAGGTCCTATTTTGGTGATTTGGAGTCTGTTGATGGGAGGAAAAATTCCTCCAACAAGAATAGGAAAGTCATCGATGGAAGATCCCAATTAGATGTGCTCTTGTTCGGATTAGCAACTCTCATCGGTATGTGGTCCTAGTTTCCACCTAAAATGGGGAAATTGATTTATTATCAATGAAACTTAACGAATTCATTTAACAATATCAAATCCTAATTTAACAATAAAATCTAAGATATATATTTATAAGAGTTATATCTAATGATATCCTAACTATCCTAGCTAAGAGAAAGTATGATCCAAATCAAATAGAAGACAGAATGATGAATTACTGAGCTAAACGAAATAACTTCTTAATTAGGTAAATTACTAAGAACAAATTCATATAATAGTTCCAAATAAAAAAGCTATTTGTGAATCACACATACATTCTAATATCTAATTTTATCAATTGAAGAATTTTGAATTTCACAAAAAAAGAATTTTATATGAAAAATAATAAATTCTAAAACTACATAAACTCGTAGAAATGTAGTAATACAACTTTGGCATTCAATCAAGCAATTTTCTCCAAAATATCATGTTGGGTGCTAGTTTTGACCATTTTTACCCAATCCATTCACCTCTATATTTTATATAAAACCCCTCATTTTGTCTACTTTCACCTGAATAATGGCACAATAAGCATAAATAAGGTAATAAGTTGTTATTTTTATGAAACTCTTAGTTTTGGATTGTAAATAGTATTAGAAGTTATTTATTCACCAAAATTACATGAATTCATCATTTACCGAAATTAACCATGTTTTGCAAGATTATTACTAGAATTGAAGGTTTGGGTAACTCTGCTAGTTTAAATGACAAAATTCCTCTTGGACATGATCCATCAATGATAAATGATGGTGAAATTTCTATTTCACCTCCTTCATAGAAATCATAACCCAGTGGTCAATGCAAGTAAAAACCAACAGGCAGTTCTTATAGGAAATTTGCAAAGTTGCCAGCAGATAGTTATTACAGGAAATACACAGGAATCACATGTTAACAGAGGTGGTTTTTCGGGAGCATTTGCAAGCATATAATGGCGAATATAAAAAATCCATAACATGGGTTTTGTCGAGAACATGCCCGTTTAGATGAAATGTGAGACAAATTTCCAAAAATTTGCATTATGTGGGTTGTACGAGTGTTTCTTTAAAAATAATTTTCTGTAGTGAACAGTTTTCAAAATCACATGTTAAGGGTTGCACCTAGCCAAAAAATAAAATTTGTTTTCAATATCCATAGATGAGGGCATAGAGATAGAAATTATGTTAGATGTGATTTCATGTATATAAACAAGCTAAGCAGATGTATAAAGAATTTTCATATTTTTATTGTCAAGGCATATGGTTGAAGACATATCGTAACTGTTGATTTTGGCATTGATGTTGAATACAAAGGAGTTATGAACAATTTTATGAGTTAAGATTTCTTCTGGGGTCTAAGTTTTCCTTAATAACACATTCTAGGAGCCCCCCTAGTATGTTTTTTATTTTCATAGTTTTTTTAGAGTTACCTTTCATCAATTGCCTTCTTTTCCTGTAGATGCACATTTGCTGTAATTTCCTGTGGATGCACATTTTTTGTAATTTCATGTAAATGCACATTTGTTGTTATAATTTCCTATAGACTAAGATGTGTACAGGAAACATTACTCTGAGTATGGTCATTTAATTTTTTATGATATTGATGTCAAAGACAACTTGATTGATTAATATTTCATCTACCGAGCCATAGAAACAAGCATCACAGGAATATGCTCAGAGTTGATCTATGTCTGCAATTCCTTTTTGTCTTTCTTATCAACTCATTTCCTCATTGTAATTTACCTTTAATTCATCCTTTTAACTCACATTTCAAATTAACCCTTTTTGTCCTTGAAGCTTTGTTGACTAAAACAGAGTGCATTTGCAAGTAGACACACTTTGAAGAAGCGAATAATTTACTTATGATATGATTCCCTACCATAGACAGTTAATTCTGAGTGATCATGACCAAAAGAACCAAATTTTGTTTGCGAGTCTGGAATTTTACTACTTTGGTTTTAATAGGAGTTATTAGGCATTTTCAATATTATTTCTAGACATATTGTGTCGATGTCTCACAAGTTTACCTACACAGATTGATAATTAAATGTTGAGGAATCTAGACCACTAGATCATCCCAAGATATCATATTTTCATTAATTTTAAAACTGATAAAAATATACAAGTATCGAATCAAAGTTTTCCAGCCATGGAAAAAGGTCCTCTTTTAAACCCAGGAACCAAATATTTCCTCAATCTTTTTGTTGCAATGAATTTCCCCAAAAGTGGCACTATTTTGTTACATGAGAAGAGAATCATGTTTCCTTTTTTATTATCCTTCTCCTTGAAGTAAAATCCCCACTTATTAAAAATATCATTCATATGCTCAAGAAGTGGATGTCTTGGACCACTAAGGCCTAAGTTGCATTGATAAATTTTGTTTAATATTTGTGAATTTTTATTTTTCTTTTTCAAAAAGAAAAATAAAACTCCTTTGGAACATTTTGAGGGAATTGTAACAAAATCCTTTAATGTCTCATTATTGAACATATTAATTTGAGAAATTGATTATGTGTTGGCATCCCTTTTCTCTTCCAAGTTGGCAACAAAGAGTTGACTTGGAGCTGCTTGCCCTAAATAATCAACAAATGGCATATTGTAGTCTTCAATGATATCAATAGCTCGATCCCATAATTTAGAACACCACTGATTGGCATCCTTAACTAAGACACATGTGAAGGTATTATAATTAATCTAGGAATCTAATAAAATATGTATCTAAGCCATGTCTTTAACGATCATCCTTGGAATGTCCTTAACTTTTTTTCCTTGTTTTTTACCTCCCAAACTTTGATCTGGTCAAGAGATGTCTGAGCAGTTTTATGTTCTTCTATCTCAATCTATATTTGGTTAGATAACTTGATTAAATAATTGTGATATTGTTGAATTTCATGGAGTTTGATATAGAAATTATTTTGAACATCTTTGAGCATGAAGTTGATACTTAATACTTCAAACTTGAAGAGTTCAATATTTTTTTTATTTCCATTCAGATTCTTTATCTATTCTTCCAAGGCACTCTTTCGTTTTTTGATAATACTCAGAAATTTCTTTTAACTGTAATTTCTATTTATTCTTTTTGACATAAATTTCTTTTGAATATTCTTCTTGTAATTCATTAATTTCTATGTTATTTTGATCCTTAAGCAACGCAATCTATGAATTGTTTTGTTCCCTAAGTTGATTGATTCGTTTTCGATACTCCTCTACTATGAAAAAAAAATTGTTTTCCAAATTTTCTTCTAGTGATGCTATTTGTGCCTTTTGATTTTATAGTTATTTATCCGATTCATTCATTGTCAAAGAATTGACATTAGAAAATGCCCCTAATGTTGAAGTTGTCTCTTGAGAAACTCTTTCTGATTCTTTCCCTGCAACATTCCATACTAGGAATTGTTTGGAAGCCTCTTCCTTGTGTACTCTTATTTTCCTTTTCTTTGATCTTCCTCTAACAATCCCTTTCTTGGAACTAATAAAGGAATATTCCCCAAGGGCCACCATAGTTTCTTCAA
>ML847655.1:22733-34487 GCA_009831015.1 Picea engelmannii | reverse complement strand
CAAATTCCTATTTTTTAGCTACCATTAGGCCAATTCCTATTTTTTAGCCACCATTAGGCAAAATCCTATTTTTTAGGAGATAATTCCTATTTCCCTAATTTTAGGAGATATTTCCTATTTCATGGCTTAGTAAGAATATTAGCCTCCTAGAGAAGTGCCCATTACCCATCTAATACTTGGAGTCAACTCACTTCACTTATTTAGTGACTTTCCATAATTAGCAAATTCTCACTCGATTGGGACTTTAGTTCCATTCTTGAACTTTAGTCTTATTCTAAGATATTTTTTTACCTTTTCTTATTATTAGCAACTTTCAACTTTAGTTAATTGTTGTTATTGGGAGAAGTTACTTTTTTAGTTGAGCATGCACATGTAAATCCTAACCTAGTCCACATTGAGTCATATATATTGTTACTTTATCAAGGATTAGTACATTGTGATTAGAGTTGGTTTCTTAGTCTCTTATGTGTGAAGATTGATTATATTTTTCTCTTTTATTGCAGGTTTATAGATCAGATTGGACCACCCATAGAGAACTATGGATCAACCATCTTCTTCAATAATCTTGACACCCTTCGACTACCTGTTTGGAAGCCCAAGATACAACTTCTACTTCGAAGCAAGGGTTTGTATAAGATCACCATGGGCACTGAAGTCGAGCCTACTTCAACCATAAAAAAATCAAAATACTTCAACATAATGGATGAAGCCTATGGGATATTGTGCTTGAGCATCTCTCAAGATCTCATCTTTCATATCGATACTTGCAAGACTCCTAATGATGTTTGGACAAAGTTGAAGGATTTGCTAAGAAAGTAAGACAATCTAAGAGGTCAACAACTATAGAATGATCTACATGCATTGAATCCAAGAGATTCTAAGACCCTAGAGGACTACTTCTGTAAGTTTAAAACTTTTCTTTGTCATGTTAAGGCTTGTGGAATTGATAAGAAAGATGAAGAGTTAATCTTTTCAGTTCTAACAAAACTAGGACCAAAGTATTGTGTCTATACTTCCTCTTTTCATACTACCAGGGTAGCTATGGGGTCTACATGGAAGATGCCATCCCTATATGATTTCATGGAGTCACTTATCCATGAGCAAACAAATCTCATCCAAATATGGGTACTTAAGAAGTCCAAGCCCCCTGTGCTTACAGCTCAAGGAAGTTCAAAGAAGAATAAGTACAAGTACAAGGGTAAGAAGGACCAAGAGAACAAGAAGGAAGGTAAACAAAAGTCCACATATGAGAGTTTGAGTTTCAAGGCATGAAAAGGAAAGAAGGAGAAGACAAAGTGTTCATATTGTAACAAGGGGTTCCATCCTGGGAGTTCTTGCATGAAAAAAACCATATATCTCATGGCACAAACACTTGAGCAACATCACCTCGAGGATTGTATTCCAAATAATGCAAGGAAAAAGTCATCATCAAAAAGAGATAAAGGTCATGCATTACTTGCTATTTCATCTTCTCCTAATGCTTGGGTGCTTGATTTAGGGGTTACCCATCACATGGCCTCATCAGATAGACTTTTCTCATGCTCAAAGACTTGTTTTGGACCATTGATCTTCATGGGAGATGATTCTCCTACAGAGGTGTGTGGTAGGGGTAGAGTTGATCTAGACCATGGATGGTTTCATGATATACTTCATGTTCCGAAGCTTTTAGTGAATCTTCTCTCCATCTATCAAATCACTCATTCAGGTTCAAGGA
This sequence comes from Picea engelmannii, assembly GCA_009831015.1. Classification (NCBI taxonomy): domain Eukaryota; kingdom Viridiplantae; phylum Streptophyta; class Pinopsida; order Pinales; family Pinaceae; genus Picea; species Picea engelmannii. Next base: position 32,773 of record ML847655.1, on the reverse strand, counting down.
AGAAGGTGGAGTTCACTCCATACTCAATTATTATTTCTGACTTGTTAGATGGTTCAAAAATTGTCGTTGGTGAGGTTAATAACCATTCCAAGTTGTACACCTTCTCTCTCTTCACTCATAAATTTGATTATGTATCTCTTCTAACACATGCTAATGAGGAGTCTGGGTTGTAGCATGAGAGATTTGGGCATCTGAATTTCAAATATTTAGATTAGCTTAGTAAGGGTGGAATGGTAGATGGATTAGTTGACATTCAATACACAGATGGAGTTTTCCAGGGCTACATACTAGGCAAACATCCCGAGGAGAAGTTAAACACAGGTAAATCATGGAGGGCATCATCACTTCTAGAGTTGGTTCACATTGACATTACAGGTCCTTTCCCACACCCATCGATCAATAAAGTTAAGTATGTTCTTACTTTCATTGATGATTTTTCGAGATATACATGGGTCTACTTTCTCAAATTAAAAACTGAGGTCTTTGAGTATCTTAAATATTTCAAGCATCTAGTTGAGAACCAAACATGGAAGAGGATTAAGAAGTTTCGCACAGACAATGGAGGAGAGTATGTGAATAAGAATGTTGAGCATCTTTGTTCAGAATCAGGTATATAGTTGCAACACATAGTTCCATATACTCCACAACATAATGGGGTAGCGGAGAGAAAGAACAAGACATTGAAAGAGATGGCCAACTGTATGTTGCAAGCTAGAGAACTACCTCCAAAGTTATTGGCTGAAGTTATCAACTGTGCAACCTACATTCAAAATAGATTTCCTCATAAATCAGTCAAGGGAGTCACTCCATATGAGGCTTGGAGCGGGAAGAAACAGGAAGTCACTCACTTCAGAATTTTTGGTTCCAATGTGTTGAGTTTTGGTGCACCTCAAGAAGTGGTTCCCTTGTGTTTTGGAGCCTCTAGCCACAAGAGGGAGATGTTGGTACTCTTTTACTTTGTACTTTATGTCTAATTTCACTCTGTCTTAGGAGATTTAAGTCAAAAGTGAAATTTGGTCATTTTAGCCTAAAGTGACTATTAATTCACTTTGTGGGTGAATTGAGGGACATAAAGTAAACTAAGGGAGCTTAACCCAAAGTGAGTTTTGAGTTGAGTTTATTGTGGTATGGTCTCAACCATTGATTAGGAATGGCTTGGGATGATCTCAATCATTGATTAGAAATGGCTTGGGATGATCCTAGCCATTCACTTTTAGGTTTCCTTATGATTGGTTCAAGGAGGGCGTAAGAGGCCTAAGTAGGCTCATTCACTCTTATGTTCACTTGGAGAGCTTGAGGAGGAGCATGAGCATAAGGTTGGAGGCATTGGAAGAGGGCGGCTTGGGAGATTTTATTCATGAAGGAGCTATGGGAGCTACAGACCCTATTATTTATTGGTAATCACACTTGCTTAGAGGAGGGCGCACTATAGGAGGAGGGTGCACGCCTAGCAGGGAGGAGCTACAGTTGGAGGAAGTCAGATATGTTTGTTTCAGTGGAGAGGTAGCACACAAGAGCACATTTGTGTGCAAGGTATTATCTTCAGAGCATTCAAGGTCAAGGGCGCTTCACTTTAGTGGATTTGGCAACAAGAGGAATAGGCGCACTAGTCTTGGGCACATTTCTTCCTGGTTCCTTTAGCAAGTCTCGAGAGGAGTTTTCTTTGTATACAGGTTCCATTATATTGTATTTCTTGTTGTATCTCATGCTTTAGACACCACTTATATATACTTCCATTCCAAACTGGTTTTCCTTGGGCGGTTTTATCCAGGGTCATGTTGACCAAAAATACATATTTTCATTTCGTGCATGCTTAGAGTGTAGATCAACTTACTTGTCTTGTTAAGATCTAGAGGAAGTGTTACTTGTTTTGAGTTATATTGCATGTGCTAACTTCGGGTTACGAAAAAACTTGCAAGGGCACCTCAAAGAACACTTAACCTACAAAAACTATGGGTTGAAAGTTACTAAACTGTTTGTTGTCCTAAAAACAACAAAGGACAATTTTGAAGATTGAAACTTAGATCCAATCTCAAGGTCAAAGACAAACCTTAGTTGACAACCTCATAGGACCTCAATTTTCTTCATGGTATCAAAGCCTTGTGGGCGAAGTTTTGTTGATTTTTAGAGCATCCTATTGGCAGTTTTGTGACAGCTTGTTGGCATATTTTGGACAGCTTATTGGTAGAGTTAGTGGACATATTGTGAGTAGATTTGTTGGACAGTTGGAGGATTGCTTTGTGGACACGTTTGGACAGCCTTACTTCTGCTTGTGTGTCAAGTGGTGAGGCTAAGTTCTTTTGTAGTTTTTGCATCAGTGTGAGCTTCAATGTGAGTTTTAGTGGACAACCATGTCGATGTCTCAGATGCGGCTAGAGGATAGGCTAGACGGAGCTAGAAATTGGTCTCCTTGGAAGACCAGGATCACTTTCATCTTGGAGGACCTTGAACTATGGGACATGCATGCTTAGAGTGTAGATCAACTTACTTGTGTTGTTAAGATCTAGACGAAGTGTTACTTGTTTTGAGTTATATTGCATGTGCTAACTTTGGGTTACGAAAACACTTGCAAGGGCACCTCAAAGAACATTTAACCTACAAAAACTATGGGTTGAAAGTTACTAAACTATTTGTTGTCCTAAAAACAATAAAGGACAGTTTTGAAGATTAAAACTTAGAGCCAATCTCAAGGTCAAAGACAAACCTCAGTTGGCAGCCTCATAGGACCTCAATTTTCTTCATGGTATCAAAGCCTTGTTGGCGAAGTTTTGTTGATTTTTAGAGCATCTTGTGGGCAGTTTGTGACAGCTTGTTGGCAGATTTTGGACAGCTTGTTGGCAGAGTTAGTGGACATCTTGTGAGTAGATTTGTTGGACTGTTGGAGGATTGTTTTGTGGACACGTTTGGACAACATTACTTTTTCTTGTGTGTCAAGTGGTGAGGCTGAGTTCTTTTACAATTTTCGCATCAGTGTGAGCTTCAATGTGAGTTTTAGTGGACAACCATGTCGATGTCCCAAATGCGGCCAGAGGATAGGCTAGACAGAGCTAGCAATTGGTCCCCTTGGAAAACTAGGATCACTTTCGTCTTGGAGGACCTTGAACTATGGGGCATGCATGCTCAGAGTGTAGATCAACTTACTTGTCTTGTTAAGATCTGAAGGAAGTGTTACTTGTTTTGAGTTATATTGCATGTGCTAACTTTGGGTTACGAAAACACTTGCAAGGGAACCTTAAAGAACACTTAACCTACAAAAACTATGGGTTGAAAGTTACTAAACTGTTTGTTGTCCTAAAAACAACAAAGGATAGTTTTGAAGATTGAAACTTAGAGCCAATCTCAAGGTCAAAGACAGACCTTAGTTGGCAGCCTCATAGGACCTCAGTTTTCTTCATGGTATCAAAGCCTTGTTGGCGAAGTTTTGTTGATTTTTAGAGCATCTTGTGGGAAGTTTTGTGACAACTTGTTGGCAGATTTTGGACAGCTTGTGGGCAGAGTTAGTGGACATATTGTGAGTATATTTGTTGGAAAGTTGGAGGATTGTTTTGTGGACACGTTTGGACAGCCTTACTTCTGCTTGTGTGTTAAGTGGTGAGGCTAAGTTCTTTTGCAGTTTTTGCATCAGTGTGATTTTTAGTGGACAAACATGTTGGTGTCCTAGATGCGGCCAGAGGATAGGCTAGACAGAGCTAGCAATTGGTCCCCTTGGAAGACCAGGATCACTTTCATCTTGGAGGACCTTGAACTATGGGACATAGTTCAAGCTCTTGTGGTGATTCCTCATGCACCTGCTCCATCACCATTGTTGGATGCATATTTCAGGAAGAATAACATCAAAGTGAAGAGGACTATTTGTGATGCGGTGAGGGACCATATCATTCCCCATATGACTGGTAAGGACTATGCATTTGAGATGTGGGCATCCTTGTGCAAGCTTTACCATAGTCCCAACCAGAACCGAAAGATGGTTCTGCAGGAGAAGCTCACGAGCATTTAGATGCTTGATTTCAAGACAATCACATCATACTGAGGGAGATTCACTCAGATCGGAGATGAGTCAACAACATTCAGAGAGATTATGGATCCAAAAATTTTGGTGAGGACAACTTTGAACAACTTTTCCAAACCTTGGCGTTCATTTGTATAAGGCATCGTTTCTAGGGAGGTCATGCCTACTTGGGAGAGACTTTGGGACGATTTCGTACAAGAGGAGTTGAGGTGTAGCTCTGGGTCTTCAGGACAACAACATACGCCTGAGGGGGGTGAGGATTTTGCTCTTTGGATAAAGGGAAAGAAGAAGTTCAGAGAGGGTACGAGAGAGGGTTCCAAGGGAGGGACCCAGCCACAGGAGAGTGGCAGTGGGCAGAAGAAGGACATAATCAAAGATGGATGCTTTGCTTGTGGTGAGATGGGGCACTATGTTGGACAGTGTCCCAAGAGGAAGTAGGGTGGTATGCCAGCAACAGCCGAGGAGGAGGAGTTCAATGCACAGTTTACGAGGGAGTGTGCATTTGTCAGTTATTTGTCTGCTAATACACCATCCAGTGGCAGGTGGGGAGACATAGTTGAGGAGGACCTATTAACTCAAAGTGTTGATTCAGAGGGAGCTCAGACTTAGTTTTCTAGGACGCCATCTTTAGGGGTGACTAGTCCACCTGGGACAACATTAGTTTTAGAGTTTTCGAGACAGAGGGTTGGTGCAGGGGCTTCAAAGCATCATAGATTGATGAGGAGGAGGAGCAAGTCACTACAGATGCTTGAGCCTCACTTGGCCATGGAGACAGGTAGATCAACTTCAGGTTCCACTTCAGGTGGAAGTCACCTGGTGAGAGGCCAAGTTGAGTATATTGGTGAGATGCCAAGATCCAAATACTCTTAGTGAGATGCCAAAAGGGAGAGACTCTTGGTGATATTCCAAGAGTAATGACCTTTGGCGATATGCTAGGAGGTAGAAATCCTTGGTGAGAGACCAAGGTTTAGGATCTTGGTGAGATGCCAAGATCTAGGTGATCTAAAGTAGGTGGAGATGGACTTCCATCTAGAGATCAGGGAGATCGGTAGATCAGTGTCAGGGAAGGTTGAGAAGATCATTGTCAGGACAGGTCGAGTAGATCAGAGTTAGAGGGTACATCCATACTCACCTAGGCCTTGCCAGGAGTCAAGGAAGTCTACAACTGGGACGAGATTGATTGGTGAGAAACACTTTCCTCGGTAAGAGGGAGTGTTGATTTTTAGTGTACCTCGGGAAGTGGTTCCCTTGTGGTTTGGAGCCTCTAACCACAAGAGGGAGATGTTGGTACTCTTGTACTTTGTACTTTGTGTCTAATTTCACTTTGACTTAGGAGATTTAAGTCAAAAGTGAAATTTACTCATTTTAGCCGAAAGTGACTATTAATTCACTTTGTGGGTGAATTGAGGGACATAAAGTAAAAAGGGAACTTAACCCAAAGAGGGTTTTGAGTTGAGATTATTGTGGGATGATCTCAACCATTTATTAGGAATGGCTTGGGATGATCCTAGCCATTCACTTTTAGGTTTCCTTATGATTTTCTCAAGGAGGGCGCAAGAGGCCTAAGGAGGCTCATTCACTCTTATGTTCACTTGGAGAGCTTGAGGAGGAGCATGAGCATGATGTTGGAGGCATTGGAAGAGGGCATATTGGGAACTTCTATTCATGGAGGAGCTATGGGAGCTAGAGACCCTATTATTTAGTGGTGATCACACTTTCTTGGAGGAGGTAGCACACCTGGCAGGGAGGAGCTACAGTTGGAGGAAGTCATATCGGTTTGTTTCAGTGTAGAGGTAGCACACAAGAGCACATTTGTGTGCAAGGGATTCTTCTTTAGAACATCCAGGGTCAAGGGCACTTCACTTTAGTGGATTTGGCAACAAGAGGAAGAGATGCACTAGTCTTGGGCGCATTTCTTCATGGTTCCTTTGGAAAGTCTCGAGAGGAGCTTGCTCTGTATATAGGTTCCATTATATTGTATTTCTTGTTGTATCTCATGCTTTAGACACCACTTATATATGCTTCCATTCCAAACTAGCTTTTCTCGGGGGGGTTTTATCCAGGGTCATGTTGACCAAAAATACCTTTGTTCATTTCATGCATGCTTAGAGTGTAGATTGACTTACTTGTGTTGTTAAGATATATAGGAAGTGTTACTTGTTTTGAGTTATATTGCATGTGCTAACTTTGGGTTACGAAAACACTTGCAAGGGCACCTCAAAGAACACTTAACATACAAAAACTATGGGTTGAAAGTTACTAAATTGTTTGTTGTCCTAAAAACAACAAAGGACATTTTTGAAGATTGAAACTTAGAGCCAATCTCAAGGTCAAAGACATACCTTAGTTGGCAGCCTCATAGGACCTCAATTTTCTTCACCATGCATGGGCTAGGATCCCTTTCGATAGGAGGAAAGATATGGAATCTTAGAGTAAGGAGTGTATTTTTGTTGGATATCCAGAGGGAGTGAAGGGATACATGTTATTAGATACTACTTCAGATACACTATTCATTCAAAGGAGTGTTAAGTTTGAAGAGGGTCCTTCACAGTTACTTTTGAAGCAACCCACACCTCCATCTCCACTACCACTAGTTGCGGAACTTCGTGAGACTTCTTTCGATCAGATTTATGATCAGATATTTGAATCTGATATATCTTATATTTCTTATCAGCAACAAGAAGTTGCAGGTCCAAATCATAGACCACGATGGGCACAATAGACTCTTCAGGCAACAGGTGATCTAGTGGGAGATCTTGTCGATCCATGGAGAACCAAATCTTAGTTTGTGGATCCTCCACAAGCTTTTACTACCATGGAACAATTGCTACCTATTTATTGTTATATGTTACTTGGATCAGATCCTCAGTCTTATGCATAGGCTAAAGGAAACCCCCATTGGGAGGAAGCTATGAAAGAGGAGTACAATTCCCTGATAGAGAACAACACATGGGAGTCGGTTCCTCTACTTTCCAACAGGAAGCTTGTTAGATGTAAGTGGATTTTCAATACAAAGAGTGTTGTTTATGGATACATTACAAAGTATAAAGCTCCATTAGTAGTTAAAGGTTTCTCACATGTTCAAGGCATTGACCATGGGGAGACTTTTGCACCGGTTGCCAAGATTGATTCCATTCGGTTAGTTCTAGCTATTGCAACAACTAGAAAGTGGGAGGTACACCATATGGATGTGAAGAATGCATTCTTACATGGATATCTTAATGAGGAGATATATATGGAGCATCCATAGGGATATGTTCAAGATCCATCATTAGTTTGCAGGTTGAGTAAGTCATTATACGGACTCAAGCAAGCACCTCGAGCATGGTATGCTAAAATGGACTCTTATCTTCTCTCTAGAGACTTTATTAGATGTATATTAGGTCCTAATGTGTATATGATGAGGCACACATATTCGCTTCTACTGATAGTTCTATATGTAGATGATTTACTCATCACAGGGAGCTCAACCTCCTCCATTGTTGTAGTGAACAATGCTTTGCATGATAGGTTTTCTATGACAGATATGGGATTGTTACGTTACTTTCTTGGTCTTGAAATCAACCAGAATGATTCAGGAGTCAAGATGTCTCAGTCCAAGTATGCCAGAGATCTACTTCACAGGTTTCAGATGACAGATTGCAAGCCAGCTCCAATACCCTTTCAGTCAGGGGTTAGACTCGAGGATGTCAATGCATCACCTTTGGTTGATTGTACTAGATATCGACAATTGGTGGGGAGTCTTCTCCATGTTACACACTCTCGACCAGACATCTCTTATGCAATTGGATCAGTTTTCAGGTACATGTTGGAGCCTCATGGGCTTCATTGGAAGGCAACAAAGAGGATTCTAAGATATGTCAAGGGGACTACCAATTTTGGTATAGACTATGCAATAGGATCTTCCTTGGATATTGTTGGTTACACATAATTAGATTGGGTAGGTGATATCACTGATGGCAAATCCACTTTAGGATATGTCCTCTACCTTGGATCCTGACCTATCTGTTGGTCAAGTAAGAAGCAATCAACAATTGATTTATCATCAACAGATGCATAGTATAAGGGTGTAGTGAATGTTACTACTCGGGCTATTTGGTTGCAACACTTTCTTACATAGTTGGGAGTTCATTTTCATCGTTTGATAGTTATATGGTCTTATAATCAGAGTACTCTCAAGTTGTGTAGAGACTCAGTTCAGAGGCAACGAACTAAACACATTGAGGTTCATGTGCACTTTATTCAAGGAAAGATTCAAGATGGAGTCATTGATATGCAGTTATATCCATCTTCAGAGCAGGTGGAAGACATATTCACAAATTCTTTCACCGAACAAAAGTTTGTCTCATTGAGGGACATTCTAGGAGTGGGATACATGAACTTAGCAATTGAACATGTTAGCATTCTTTTCTTGTTAGCAACATATATTGAGGGGGGGGTTTTGTTCCCACTGGGTTTTCCCTCTTTACCTCATTTTTGTTCAATCTTTATGCATTTATACTTGTACATGAGTACTTGGCATGGCTTCATATTGTCGGGACTCATTATTGTGCACACCCTGATTGTGTTTAGGGGGGGTGTTGGGGTACATTCTCAACTACATAATCAGTGGCATTCTCATTTTTTCCGTTTTTCCTACTATTTAGGATGAATGCTATTTATAGCATGTCTATTTGTAGCAGGTCTATTTTTAGTCGGTGGATTCCTATATGTAATACCATGGGTTTCCAAAACCATGGGCTCATAAACCACCATTAGGCAAATTCCTATTTTTTAGGAGATAATTCTTACTTCCTTAATTTTAGGAGATATTTCCTATTCCATGGCTATAGAGCACACTTTACTTAGAATATTAGCATCCTAGGGAAGTGCACATTACCCATCTAATCCTTGGAGTTAACTCACTTCACTTATTTAGTGACTTTCCATAATTATCAAATTTTCACTCAGTCGGGACTTTAGTTCCATTCTTGGACTCTAGTCTTATTCTAGGAGATTTTTTCTATTATGGAATGCATTTTGACTTCATGTAGAGTTCTCACTAAGTTCACACCTATATTTTTGACCTTTTCTTATTATTAGCAACTTTTGACTTTAGTTAATTGTTGCTATTGGGGGAAGTTACTTTTTTACTTGAGCATGCACATGGAAATCCGAGCCTAGTGCCCATTATTCCTCATGTGGAGTCCTATATATTGTACTCATTATCAAGGATTAATACATTGTGATTAGAATTGGTTTCTTAGTCTCTTAAGTGTGAAGATTGATTCTATTTTTCTCTCTCCTCTTTCTCTTTTGAAATTAGTTACTGTAGTATTTCCTTCTCACAATTAGGTCTTGGATTGTGGTTTAATCCTACAGAAGATGTTGGAGTATGATGATGGTCATGAACAAATTCAAAAGGCATGTACATTGCTAAAATTGTGATAGGGGTGAAAACCTTATGATCTTACATAAGTGGTTGTTGGAGAACCTATAACATGGTCTGGAACATGGCCAACGTGTTTTGCAACATTTTGATTTGAGATTGTTGGTAGACATGTATAGCATGATTTTGTTGTTGTCAATCCACCTAGAGTCGAGAGTAATTTTAATAGCCTGGAATTTGTCAAACTCTTGAGAAGTTTTTGCAAGGTCATGAAGAAAAGAAAGCAAAGAAAACAAATCTAGGGTTAAAAAAACAAAGAAGAGAAGCTTAGAATCACTAGATCTTCCTTTTTTTTCCAAAGCTTTGATGATAAACAAAGGACTTTAAAAATGGTATTTAGAATAACCAATTAGAAATAACATTAGAAAATTGCTTTTTATAGCACTTGTTTGACCGTGATTGACTAAATCAACAGATAGTCATGTTGCACCAACAATACACCAAACACAATAGATTTTAAACTACAATATCTCGATCATCCAAGCTTCAATTTGCTTCTTTTTAAAACTGTGTTTTTTTTGCATAGATTCCAAATATGTGATTAGCTTTGAAAATTCTATTGGGAAATTTAAAAAGCTATGAGTGTTATGTTAAGTTTGAAAC
>ML847655.1:1264-20331 GCA_009831015.1 Picea engelmannii | reverse complement strand
TATATATATATATATATATATATATATATATATAATGTCTTTTTTGCTCTAGCTAGTTATCAAAATGGAACAATGTTTTATGTTATAGAAACACTTTATTGTTAAGTGATCTAATGCGAAAACTAAATACTTTAAAGAAGAGTTAGTGTGTCAATACACACACATACACACGCATATATATATTCCTGTCCCACCATTATTTTAGCCCACATAATTATGTTGTTAGGTATGAGAGTGGGGGGAATATTAGATAAAACATATTAGGTCAATACTTTGTTTTTTAACAAGAATGAATTATTGTATTATATATAAAAGAAGGTTGTAGCAATGCTAAAACCAACCAGATATTACAACTTTTTTGAGTTCAGGACTGTTCATAAAAAAGAGAGGGAATGTTCTTCCTCGACACACTAAAGTCTTTCAAAATTTTATAGAAAGAGAGTCTTACTTAAATTGGTATCTAGTTTATGGTCAGAGTAAAACACAGATATACATTTCTTGAACCTGGCGAATGAATCTTTAATTACATGTCCACAAGAGCTTGATATCCATCCTGGTTGCTTATTGTGTGTGGTTGTTGTTGGGGTTGGTCTACTTCGCATGATGTCTGAGAGCCTGTTGAAGGAATGGATTCATTTTGACCTTGAATTGTTGCATGAGAGCCTTGCCTTTCTCTTCCTAGGAGACGAATTTGGTCCAAATGCCAGTTAACTTTCCTTAGCACTATTGCCAGTTCCTTGTCATGTTGTTACTCCCTTTCTTGCATTGCTTGCTTGAACTGAGAGTGTAATTCTATGAGAGTTGTGATTTCCCATTGTTGGAGCTTCATTCTAGTTTTGAGGGCCTCCAGCTCGCAACTGTTGCAGTCACACACTCACTTGCTTTTACGCCACATGTCGAGTCGAGTATATATATCCAAAAGCTATTGCGTGGGTGTCGCAATTGTTGGGGAGAGGGAGGCTGATTCATACTAACGACTTTCGACTGCAGGAAATCCTCCAAATAGAGTTCCATAAGCTCGTCATCCTTTATGCCTCGTGTGTTATCCATCGCTAACTCTTGCAATGATGAGAGAGTTTGCATATTTAGATCTTGTAGGAGAACCGAATTGACTCGCCATAAAGGTTTCCTTGTGATGACGTTGGGTGGTAATCAAATCGTACATGTAAAGAAGGGTTGTGAAGGGAGTGACTTAAATGCCTTCATGTGAACAACAACTTTCAACTGCCAGATGGTATATGATGTGCATGGGGATGACACAAGGCAATTCCTTGGCATTGGTGTTGTGTTGTTAAGGTCGGATGTATATGCTAAGATAGTGGGGAGGGTCACATCACTCCCCTCAACAATTTTTTTGAAATTGACATGTCCTCTAATATCAATTTTTCCATTAATACATGTATTTGCCACATTTAACATTCCTCTCATATCCACTTTGCTGAAGTGAGAAATTGCTTCAATCTCCCGATTGACCATATTACTAAGGCAAGTAACACATGGTGATTACCTCATTGTCCTATAGGTCCCTTTGATCAATGATTTGGCTTCCTTGGCAAGTTGATTTGCCTCCTAGTTTTGATGGCGTAGGATGTGGAAATATTCCACAGAGCCAATTTTTTGTTCCTTGGTTTTGATTCTTTTATAAAAAAAAATTAGGTTGGACCAAGGTTGTAGTTGATGCCTCTCAAACCTTTTGTTTACCAATTATGAGTCTCTTATCACAATGATGCTCTGGGTTTTGTCTTTAAGTATCAGTGTCAATCCTATGTACGCAACCAAGATCTTTGTTTGATTATTTGTTTTGTGACCTAGTCCCCATGACTATCTATGTTCCTTTTGTCCCTCGGGGTCAAATATGAAACCCCCCCTTCCCGCACATGTCGCCCCTTGTTAGGTCAATAGTTTGGGAGACCCCCGACGACTTAATTAAGTGGGGTAATGTGGCATACCCGACCCTCTAGGCTAGGCAGTACAACACGCCAACTAAAAACTTCTTATGTAATGTTTTGATACCAATTTGTGGCATACCCGACATCCTAGGTCGGTCATGATCCTTCTTACTATCATGCTCTGATACACACACACACACACACACACACACACACACACACACACACACACACACACATATATAATGCAAATTTAAACAGACATAAACATTATATTGATACACATATTCATGTGGAAGCGAAAATAAACACATGCATGCAATATATACAAACAGTTCTGATAACATTCAGACATGTACCTAAACACAACATTTAAACATAGCATGTACAATTAACATAGATTTGGTACTTATATTTTTATGAGAAGTACACCGACTGCGTGCATACCTTCCACGAACCTCCCAGCCTTAGACCACGCTTCTCCAAGCTATCAATAGTGGGTCACCCCCGAGCTGGGACTAAACTCCACCAGGGCAAAGGAATCCTAGGCTAGGTTGAGGCTATGGGAAGCTGCACTATGAAACAAGAAGGATTCTCTCCAAGGAGCCTACTTATGCCTATTAATCATAGACTCTCATTCCCCACATGCATGTCCCACCCCAGGAATATGCACCTTCACTATTCCATAGTCCATTAGTTGCTCCACTTCCCTTCCAGGGCTTCAACAACAGGCCAGATCAGGAATTCTCAGAGCTTTGTAGCTATTGTCGAACTCCCTCCAAGAGAAATCACTTCCCCAACAAATTCTCTCGCCTGAAGAGTGTTGCTCACAGGCCTGACAACCTGCTTCTTCAACCATGAGCCTGACAACCCGCCTCTTCAAACCATAGTATGAAAACATGGTTGAGGCAAGAGACGGCTCAACAATCACAAAGGTTCACAATGACAAAGGTTCAACAATGGCGGAAATGGATCTAGTTGTGTGCGTGAACTGGACAAGGTATGGCAAGAATCGTGAGAAAAGATGGCCAAATTGGTCAGAATGCTGAGAGCTCAGACCGAGAATGGTGAGAACAGGAATAGTGAGAATGGTCATACTGCAAAATCATGAGAGAGTCAACACGGTGAGAGCCAACCCCCCAACAGTGGAAATTCCCACATAAATATGCATGCGTCGTGGGTGACACTTGGATCTCCAGGAGCTTGTTCTTCTCCACTTGGAGTTTGTTCCTCTCCCCAAAGGAACTTAGGATAATTGGGTTTATTTCCCAACTTTAGTATTTCCAAGAAATACATTATAATATTCCCTTGGGTTAAGCCCTCAAGCTTAGCCCCTTTCCTAGCCTCTCAGCCCCCTTCCCTTTCTCTTCCCAGTGGAGCTTAGTCCCCCTTAACTCTTTCTTCATGGTCAGTCTACACGCAACGATGTATTTTATTAATGATCTGCATAATTACATATACAAAATCAGGCTCATTGGCCTTAGCATCTAGGCTCTCCGGCCTAATAAACACTTAAGCTTACCAACTTATAAATACTTGGCTCACCAACCTATAAAGTTCATTATACATCATTGCAACTCAGCAAGCACTTGGAATTGGGGTATTACAATCCCCTCCCCTTATTTTTGCGATGTCCTCGGTGCAACTCATTTACATAACATCAGCAAGATTTTCAAAATCTTCAAAAATATGCGGCTATTCTGCCTGCATAGCATCGTCATGCTCTCATGTTGCATCCTCAAGACCGTACCAGGTCCATTGGACCTTTACAAGCCCTATCACTCAATTCCATAGCTATTTTCTTTTCCGGTCTAGAATGTGTGCTAGATGCACTTGAAAAGGGCTTTCTTGCTCCACCTGGATCGCATTCCAATCAATAACATGATTAACATCAGGTATATATTTCTTAAGCAATGATACAAGGAATACATTATGTATAGACATAGATGCATGCAATGCCAACATATAAGCTATCGGTCCAATCCTCTATAGGATTTCAAATGACCCACAATATTTGGATGCCAACTTGGAATAGTTTCCGGACTTCAAGGAACTTCTATTGGCCTTCACTTTCAGGAAAAACATGATCACCCACTTTAAATTCCCTGTGAGTTTTGTTCTTGTCAGCATAACTTTTCTGCCTGTCTTGGGCAGCCTTTAAATTCTATTTAATCTTCGGCATTTGCTCTTCCATTTCTCTGAGCAACTCTGGCCCAACTACTGCTCTATCAGCTGGGTTGTCCCAACTTACTGGAGTGTTGCACTTTCTGCCATAAAGTGTCTCAAATGGGTTCATCTTTAGTGATGCTTGATACCCATTGTTGTAGGCAAATTCTACCAAGTGTAGATAATCTTCTCATTTATATGGTTTGTCCATCACACACATCCTTAGCATATCTTCTATCACTTGGTTCACCATCTTTGTTTGCCCATCGGATTTGGGGTGATAAGTTGTGCTAAAGTTCAGATTTGTTCTGAACCCTTTGAATAACCCCCTCCAAAACTTTGAGGTAAACTTTGGGTCTCTGTTAGACACAATTGTCTTGGGTATGCCATGCAAGCGTGCTACTTCCTTCATATAAATATCAACAACATTGGTTGCCTTGTGAGTAACCTTCATACGAATGAAACAGGCAACTTTAGCAAGCTTGTCCACCACCACCATGATAACATCGTGTTGCTTGCTTATTATGGGAAATTTGGTGATGAAATCCATTATCACCACTTCCCACTTCCACTCAGGAATGGGCAATGGTTGTAGCAACCCAACTGGGTATCTATGCTCAACCTTAACCTTCTGACACTCCAAACATTTCGCAATGTAATCAACAATCTATTTTTTCATGCCTGACCAATAATGTTGGCTCTTGATTGCTGAAACTGTTTTCTAATATCCCGGGTGTCCCGCATAAGGTACATTATGTATCTCTTTTAAAATTGTATTCCTCAATTCATGATAATTGGGTACATAAATTTTGTTCATGTACAAGAGAATTCCATCAATTCCCAATTCAAAATCTTCAACTTTCTGTTGCATTTTTCCTTGCTGCAATTTCGTTACCAATTCCATGTAATGCAAATCTGCTTTTGCAACCTCATAAATTCAGCCTTTAAGATCATTCTGATACATGTTAATGGTTGTAGCATGTAGTTCATGCACTCTCCTACTGATGGCATCAACCACTTTGTTCTCCTTTCCTTTGATGTACTTGATATCAAAGTCATACTTGTAGAGGAATTCCAACCATCTGCTCTGTCTGGCATTTAATGTAGGCTGATCAAACAAATATTTCAAACCATTATGGTTTGTTCTTAGCTCAAACCTCTTTCCCACGAGGTAGTGTCTCCATTTCTTTAAAGCGTGAACAATTGTTGCCAACTCTAAATCGTGAGTGGCATAGAGTCTTTCATGTTCTTTTAATTTTCTTGATTCAAAATAGATTACAAACCCATTATGACTTAGGACTCCACCAAGTATTTCTTTGTATGCATCAGTGCAAACCACAAAATTTTCATTCAGATCTGCAATCCTCATAATTGGAGCACTGGTTAACAGTTGCTTCAATTGTTGGAAGCTCTTTTCACATTCAGTTGTCCATTGAAACTTCACCCCCTTCCTTTGCAAGGAAGTGATTGGATGAGCAATCTTTGAAAACCTTGCAATGAACCTTCTATAGTAGCCAGCTAGACCCATAAAAGATCTTACTTTTGTCACATCCATAGGTGTTTTCCACCCTTTAATGGCCTCAATCTTTTCAGGGCCTACTACTATTCCTTCTTCAGATATGATATACCCCAAATAGTGAATTTGGTTTTGATAAAATGAGCACTTGCTCAATTTGGCATACAGTTGGTGCTCTCTTATCACTTGCAACACCATCCTCAAGTGTTTCTCATGCTCTTCCTCTGACTTGAAATATACAAGGATGTCATCCAGAAAGACAATGACAAACTTGTCTAAATATTCCCGGAAAACACCATTCATCAAGAACATAAAAACAACTAATGCATTTGATAACCCAAGTGGCACCACTATGAACTCATAATGACCGTACCTTGTCTTGAAGGCAGTCTTGTTGATGTCTTCATTGCTGATCCTTACTTGATGGTATCCCGGTCTAAGATCGATCTTTGAGAATATCTTTGCATCCTTTAACTGATCAAAGAGATCATCGATCCTTGGCAAGGGATACTTGTTCTTAATAGTAACTTTGTTCAATTGTTTGAAATCGATGCACAATCTTAATGTCCCATCTTTCTTTTTCACGAATAAAACTGGGGCGCCCCAAGGTGACATACTTGGGTGTATATACCCCTTCTTCAAAAGTTCTTGAAGTTGCATCTACAACTCCTTCAACTCTAGTGTACTCATTCTATAAGGAGTTTTTGATACAGGAGCTACTCCCGACATCAAATTTATAGAGAAATTGATATCTCTCTTTGGTGGTAGTCCTGGTATCTCTTTGAACACATCCTCAAAATCTTTCAGGACTGAGTGATCCTCTAGATTTGGCACCTTATCCTTAGACGCTTCCTCCATGTGAGTTGCAAATATTTGACAACCCTTCCTGTAACACTTCTTCATCTGCATTGTTGAGATCTCTCGGACAGTAACTACTCTAGGAATTCCTTGGACTATTTTTGGGTTCCCTTCCTCATCCAGGAAAGTAAATGCCTTTTTATGACAGTCTAAGACAACATGGTGTTGATCCAACCAATCCATACCAATTAGACAGACATATGAACCCAATGGTAGGATGTTCAAATATGCCTTGGTACTTAGTCCATTTGTGTCCACTGGACATGATTTGACTAGCTCAACCACTTTTCTCTTGGTTCATGTAGCCAGTTGTACCAGCCAAGATTTCCCATGCTTGATTCTTGGAAAAATCAATCTATCCACAACTTTAGGATCTATGTAACTATGACTAGCTCCTGAATCTATCAAAATAGTAAAGGCATGGTTATTGATCAAACCTTCAACTTCAATCATGTGTCATTGAAACTCAACTTGCTTGTTATCTAGGGCTGCATAGATCCTTGGAACACTTATGCCCATGTCCTCTATTGTTTCTTCTTGTTGTACATTGTAGATAGCTCTCACTTTGTCACTTATGTGAGGACAATCTTTATATTTATGGTCTCCTTTGCAGCCCCAACATTAAATGGGTGTTTGCCTTGGCCTTGGCCCACCTACCTCAACCATTCTATGCTCTCTAAAAGATGGTTGTCCTTGAGGACTGTTTCTGAAAAATGGAGGCTTATTTCCCTTATGCCTTTGTTCCTTCTCGAACTTCTTCTTGTCCTCCCAAGCCTTCTGGAAGGTAGTCTTTCCTTTTTGTTGATCATATAAGCATTTTTATTTCCTTATGGTTTCTTCTAGAGTCCTGGGATCATCATATTGGATTTTATCACTTATGAAAGACGACAACCCACTCAGGTACCTCTGAATCTTCACTATCTCATCCTTGATCAAGGAGACATAATTCAACAGCTCTAAGAATCTCCTTTCATATTCATCAATAGTCATGCTGCCTAGTTTAAGTTCAAAGAACTCTTTCATATTTTTATCATAATATCTCTTGGTCCGGTATTTCTTCTCAAAATGCCTCTTAAATTCCTTCCAAGTCACATTTTTCTCTCTGATGTGTTACACTTGCAAAAGTTGATCCCACCACGTGGATGCCTTTCTTTTCAGCTGATAGATAGCAATTCTTCCTTCTACATCAGAGGAATAATTATGCAGTTGGAAGTATTTCCTCATGCCCAACAACCATGTCTCAACATCTTCATCTTTCTTATGCTCTCCATCAAAGGTAGGAGGTTTGATCTTATTCATTTCTCCTTTCAATTCATCCACCCCAGACCTCCTACGCTTCCTGACAGGGGGTGAACTTGAGTTGTTGTGTGCTCTCCTGTTGGAATGCCTTTGGGAGTGACGGTGGTGTCTTCTACCACTCCTTGATATTCCTTTTCCCTCAGGGGTCCTGCTTCCTGATTTGTTGGAGCCACTCTCCTTATCCAACTTCTTTTCAATCCAGTCAAGGATTTTCATTAACTTCATGTTGAAGTCTTCCTGATGTTATTTGGCTTTCATAAGCCTTTCATTATCAGCCTTGTGGCTCAGAACATCTGTCTGCAATTTTCTGAGGGTCTCAGCCAGATTTATGTCTTCTTCTTTTCCTCCTCCGTCTCCATTGGAGTTGGTTCCTTCCATGCCCAACTAGACATTCATCCCTCTGATTTCATCTTCTTTGTTGTAGACTATTTGTGTATGATCCATTCCTTGGCACTTTGGTGATAACTCTGTTCACTTTTGACATCTGTTATCTCATAAAAAATGTGCATCCAATGGAACCTTTCCAGATTGACTGATTCATCATTTTATAAAAACATGAACAATTTTGGTTCAATAACTTATCATACTTCTTTCCTCTGGTTTTCTGAGTAATTATATATTCAAATTCAAATTCTGGGTGAACAATTATCTTCTACTATTCAATATCTTTCCAATGGTTGTTTCCATGCTCAATTCTGAGTTTTGAGCAAGAAGTTATGGCTACTTGAACAAATTGCCCCTTTTTTGTTCTTTAACAAAATTTTTGGGTGCTAGCCTCTTTCCTTCGGCCCCCGAATTCATGTCACCAGGATTGTGCCCAAGCGCTAATCATTAGGTGCTTATCATGTTCTTCGGGCCTCCAAGGCTTCAGAGGATCTTCCTCCACTACAATACATTTTTCCTGAATGTTGATTCTGTGAATACTCGGAGAACATACAGATCAACGATCCTCCTTCCTTGTTTAGATATACGGTGGATAGGAGCTCCGGGACTCTGGGCTTCGACGGTTTCTAAAACACTTCACTACCAATCTCTCGAAGTGTCGACCCACCAAGATCCCCTCTCTTGCCTCCATGTGTCATCTATGATCAACGATCACGATGGACTTTGGCCTTCAGGCCTCTAGAAGTCCTCGACTGCAACCATTCTATAACGTAATCCCCCAGAGTACCACTCCTCCGGACTACGAAATCTGGCGCCACGCGTCCCCTCCTGATTGACATCGAGGATTTAATCCTCTCTTTGGAGCTTCAGGACTTCTTCATACTTAACAAATCTTAATCAATTTCCTTCGGAGTGCCAAGTCTCTGGACTACAGGATCTAGCACCACGTGGCAGAACACTAGAAGCGAACACGTGGCCCAATCCGAGGGGTGACACATCTCAAGATCTAAATGGAAAATCAACCTTTCAAAAGTAGATAGCACACTGACATGTGGCACGCATCATGTGTGTCCACGTCACCCTTAGGTGACGTCACCGCCACATCAATTCGAAACTTCAGGACTTCGGAAGTTCGTAAGTTCTTCCAACAATTTTTCCTCGAATTTCGAACTCCCGAACTGCTTAACCTTCCGAGGCCAACGGAGTACATCTGTCACCAATCAAAGTGGTGAAATGTGGCCCCTCCGTCAAGTGACATGTGTCAGGTTCCAATCGGTCCTATGGACCTATCAAAAGTATGAAAATGAGTGATACGTGGTAGACCTAGGTAGGTCCACATCACCCTAGGTGGCATCATATTGCCACGTCATACCCAATGCTTTGAGACTTTGGGGATTTCCTACCTTCGACATTTTCTCCAATCTATCGAACTGTTGAATTGTCGAACTGGTCCACATCACCCTCAGTGACGTCATCATGTCACATCACTTCGACAATGCGGGACTTCAATGATTTTTTTTGTCGTGCAACCTCCAACAGATTTCCCCGAACGTCGAATCACAAGAGAAATCTAACGGCCCGCGCAACCCCAAACCATTTCTTCTAGAGTGTTGAAACTCTGAACCTTTCTTAATCTTTGGACACGTATCCCTTGGAATAGATGGTTTGGATTGGTTCTGGACTTTGGGACTTCGACGGTCTTCTCTGCTTATAGTTTTAAAACGATTGGAGGGGCGAAGTCGGAAAGACTCCGGTGCTTATCCTCCGCACATCTTCTCCGGATCCAATGAATATGAGGGGTATGTCCCTTCCCGAACTAATCCAATGGCTCAAGTTTAATTTTTACGTTCCCAAACCCACGGTGACCGCGACCTCTTTTATCTTTTGTTTTTCTTAAACCACTATACCTCCTGAGCTTCAAAACATGACCAAGGTATTCTCTTGGATCTCAAGGATGCTTTTAACTTCAAATTTTGTCCCTTTAGACAACAATTCCTTTGGAATTGCTTCTATAACCACTTATACGTCCCATCTAGGCTCAATGTTGAAACCATGGGCTCTGATACTAATTTGTGGCATACCTGACCCTCTAAGCTAGGCGTTACAACACACCAACTAAAAACTTCTTCTCTAATGTTTTGATACCAATTTGTGGCATACCCCACCTCCCAGGCCGATCACGCACCTTCTTACTATCATGCTCTGATATACATATATATATCTAATGCAATTTTAAACAAACATAAACATTATATTCATACACAAATTCATGTGGAAGCGACAATAAACACATACATGCAATTTTGATAACATCCAGACATGTACCTAAACACAACATTTAAACATAACATGTACAATTAACATAGATTTGGTACTTATATTTTCATGAGAAGTACACGGATTGCGTGCAGACCTTCCATGAACCTCCCAGCCTTAGACCACGCTGCTCCAAGCTATCAGCAATGGGTCACCCCCAAGCTGGGACTAAACTCCACCAAGGAAATTGAATCCTAGGTAGGTTGAGGCTACGTGAAGCTTCACTATGCAACATGAAGGATTATCTCCAAGGAACCTACTTATGCCCACTGCTCACAAACTCTCATTCCCCACATGCATGTCCCACCCTGGGAATATGCACCTTCATTGTTCCGCAGTCCATTAACTTCTCCACTTCCCTTCCAGGGCTTCAACAACAGGTCAGATAAGGAATTCTCAGAGCTTTGTAGCTACTACCGGACTCCCTCCAGAAGAAATCACTTCCCCATCAAACTCTCTCACCTGAAGAGAGTTGCTCACAGGCCTGACAACCTGCTTCTTCAACCATGGGCTTGACAACCCGCCTCTTTAAACCGTAGTATGCAAAAACGACTGAGGCAAGGGACAACTCAACAATTACATAGGTTCACAATGGCATAGGTTCAACAATGGCAGAAATGGCTCTATTTGCACGCCTGCTCAGTGCGTGCGTGAACTGGACAAGTTATGGCAAGAATCGTGAGAGTGAACTCGTGAGGAAAGATGGCCAGACTGGTCAGAATGCTGAGAGCTCAGAGCGAGAATGGTGAGAACGGAAATGGTGAGAATGATCAGACTGCAAAATCATGAGAGAGCCAGCATGGTGAGAGCCAACCCCCCAATGGTGGAAATTCTCGCATAAATCTGCATGCGTCCTGGGTGACACTTGGCTCTCCAGGAGCTCGTTCCTCTCAACTCGGAGTTTGTTCCTCTCCCCAAAGGAACTTAGGATAACTGGGTTTATTTCCCAACTTTAGTATTTTCGGGAACTACATTATAATATTCCCTTGGGTTAAGCCCTCAAGCTTAGCCCCTCTTTCCTAGCCTCTCATCCCCCTTCCCTTTCCCTTCCTAGTGGAGCTTAGTCCCCCTTAACTCTTTCTTCATGGTCGGTTTACACGCAGTGATGTATTTTATTAATGATCTGCATAATTACATATACAAAAGCAGACTCACTCGCCTTAACATATAGGCTCTCCGGCCTAATAAACACATAAGCCTACCAACTTATAAATACTTGGCTCACCAACCTATAAACTTCATTATACATCATTATAATTCAGCAGGGGCTCGACCTTTGGGTATTATAGCTAAGATGGTAGTGAGACAAAACGAGATATCTATATTGTGTTTTGATGCGCTAAGTTTAATATTACCATTGTTAAATGTTGAATAGCAACCAACTTAAAACATTCATGATTAAGTCATCTAAGCCTAATATTGCATGTGATAGTTTGGAAAGAGCAAAGCTCAAAACAATTTTTGACTTTTTTTAGGTGGAGGGTGATTTAATTGTTTTTAGTTCATAACAAATAAGTGAAACTTTGTAATATTATTTAAATTAAAATTAAAATAAAATATTTTTTTTATTATTAAAAAAATATACTTTATTTTCTATTAAAAAAAATGGAATTTGTACTCAATGTTTTGAAAACTTTGATAAACTTGGACGTTGATTTTGATATTTGGAAAGACAATTTTATGCAATTAACATTGCCAAGTGGGGACATTATTTACCTAAAACTTTAAAAACATTTGATTTTGATTTTTGGAAAGGCAATTTTATGCAATTAGAAAATAAATGGAATTTGTACTCAATATTTTGAAAACTTTGATAAACTTGGAAGTTGATTTTGATATTTGGAAAGGCAATTTTATGCAATTAACTTGCATTGCTCAGTGGGGACACCAGTTACCTAAAACTTTAAAAACCTTTGATTTTGATTTTTGGAAAGACAATTTTATGCAATTAATATCGCCAAGTGGGGACTTCAGTTAACCAAAACTTTAAAAAACTTTGATGTTGATTTTAATTTTTGGAGAGTCAATTTTGGGGACCTCAGTTAACCAAAACTTTAAAAAACTTTGATGTTGATTTTAATTTTTGGAGAGTCAATTTTATGGCATTAACATTGCCAAGTTGGGGACTTGGTTCCGTTATCATATGTAAGGACTAATAAATAGTTTTGAGAGTGTTGTACATTGCAATAAGTATATATGGAGCTACTCCACTCAACCTAGTTGGCACTAATAAATACTCATAAAAATCACTTTGAGGGTTCTTAGGGAGACTTGGCCAAGGCATCGAAACTTTCATGTTTAAATTGAAAAACACATTAAGAAATGTGTTAGTTGAATAATTTTAGCTCGGGATTAACATGATTGAACATTATGCAATGTGAGTGAAAAAACTTATAGGGAAATGCTAGAACGGACTTGGTTCCGTTATCATATGTAGAGACTAATAAATAGTTTTGAGAGTGTTGTACATTGCAATAAGTATATATGGAGCTACTCCACTCAACCTAGTTGGCACTAATAAATACTCATAAAAATCACTTTGAGGGTTCTTAGGGAGACTTGGCCAAGGCATCGAAACTTCCATGTTTAAATTGAAAAACACATTAAGAAATGTGTTAGTTGAATAATTTTAGCTCGGGATTAACATGATTGAACATTATGCAATGTGAGTGAAAAAACTTATAGGGAAATGCTAGAACTTCACTTGTTAAGTAAATTATTAATAGTCCCTGTCAAAGATATAGAGGGACTATAGCGATCGATAATTTGTTGACTTCATATTAGTTTGTCTTTTGATTAAAAATATTTGAATAATATCTATTGTTGGAACCAGGGAACTAAAAACATTAGATAACTATATAATAAAAAATACCATATATGTCATGATCTGATTGGATAACAGATTGGGGGTCTTATTGCCATCTTCACTATTCCCAATGTTTTATATGTTAGCATATCCAAAGTTTTTGATCATATACGGTCTTTCTGAATATTTACTTTTTTCTTAAAATGTTTGGATATCCAAAGTTTTGAAGATAGAGAGTCAGTTTTTTATTAGTTGACTTCATATTAGTTTGTCCTTTGAATAATTTTTTTTTTTGCATGGCCTCTATTGTTCGAACTATTGTTACTAATTTTTTTTATTGTTATAAAATAATATAATAATTGTTTTTTCGTACATAACAGACCTACCACACTGTGTTCTTTCTTAAATGTTTACACATCAGTCTTGATAGACTTAAATGTTTACCTTACAAGCCTCAAAGCCTTAAATGTTTACTTAACAGGCCTGTTACAATACATTTTCCTCCGGGGTTTTTTTATGCAATGTTCTCTACAATGAAAATGGGCAATATTGTTCTTTAGCGACATTACTGGTTCACTGGTTCATGCTTGCTCCTTGCTTGTTCACTGATTTCATGTTTTCCTGTTGTTGTTGCTCTTGTTTGCCTGTTGGTCTTGTTGCAGTTTGCACGCTTGGGATTCTACAATCGTGATTGGAATTGGCCTTGTGTCGTTCCCCATTGACCGGTGGGTTTCGGTGTCGTGTTTAGCTTCCTTTGCTATTTGCAGTTTGTAGGTGAGAAATTTCACTACTGGGGATGCCTGAGTTGAAATCCTCTTGCAGAACATCTTTGTATGTGAGAAGAAAATACGATTTCCTTTTCCTATACATCATTGTGGCTATGATGGAGGTAGGTTCTGTGTCGAACATTGGCGATCAGGAACGAGACGAAGACAACATTACAGTCTTGCTTCTCTGGTCGTAGTAATCACATACAAAGATGGACTGCAAGAGGATTTTGATCGCTCCCGGTATTGAAAAATACCAATCGTGAAAACTACACCTTTCTTAATTGTTTGCACAGTGGCAGGCCTTTAGATGGTCCTCATAGCCTTAAATGTTTACCTGATAGGCCTCGCAACCTGAAATGTTTTCTTAATAGATGTGTTACAATACATTTTCCTTTGAATTTTTTGATACAATCTTGTGTGCAGTGAATTTGGCCAATATTGTTCTTCACCAACATTCCTGGTTGGTTGGTTGGTGCGTGCTCCTTGGTTCGTTGGATGTCACTTATTGTTGTTTGATTCAACTTCATAGAGTTGAGGTCTTGCAGATGCAGTTGGGCCTTTTGGTGCTTCTTCACTGGTTTGTTATTTGTTGCTTGCTCTTGTTTGCTTCAACTTTGCAAGGTTGAGGTCCTGCATCTGCAGTTGGACCTGTTGTTACAGTTTGTGGGCCAAGGACTGCGCTTCTGTTCTTCTCCATTCACCGGTGGGTCTCAGTTTTGCAATTGCATTCCTGCATTGCTTGACAGGCCTGTTGCAATACATTTTCGTCCTTTATTTTTTCTTTTGCAATGTTGTTTGCAGTGAATATGGGAGATATTGTTCTTTGGTGGCGTTATTAGGTCACTGGTTGTTTCTTGCTCGTTGCATGTTGATTGGTTTCTTGTTTTCCTATTGTTGTTGTTGTTGTCGTTGTCGTTCCCCATTGACATGTGGGTTTCGTTGCTAGATTTACGTTCATGTTCATTCTTTTTTGTTTGCTATTTCCAGTTTGCAAGTGAAAAAATTAAATGTTGGAGATTCCTGAGTCAAAATCCTCATCCAGAACATGTTCGTATGCGAAGAGAAAAATTGATTTCCTTTTTTATATGTCAGCGGGTGTTATGGAGGTGTTCCAATTGCGGATGCAGAATGCCAACCGTGCAAAAATGCAGCTTCCTTAAATGTTTGCACAGTGGGAGGCCATTGCAGGGTCCTTACAGTGTTACATGTTTACCTTCCAGGCCTCACAGCATGAAATGTTTGCTTAATAAGTGTGTTACAATATATTCCTCTGATTTTTTTATACAATCTTGTCTGCAGTAAATTTGGACAATATTGTTCTTCACCGACATTCCTGGTTGACTAGTTGATGCTTGCTCGTTGGTTCGTTGGATGTTGCTTATTGTTGTTTGATTCAACTTTGCAGAGTTGAGGTCCTGCAACTGCAATTAAGCCTCTTCGTACTTGTTTCTTCACAAACACATCTCCACTTGGAAAATGCAAATTGGAACATGGTTTTACAGTTGGGCCACTAAAAAATACTATTAAGATAAAATAATATGCAAAATTTTGTAGTAGATATAAACAACATCTCTTTTGACTTGAACCGGAGTTTGTCAAGCTCCAACTATATTTCATAGCTGAGAATGTTTTTCCCATAGTTAATGTGTTTATATGGCTTCATAGTTATAAGACTAAGTGTTGTTGTGTGAGGGATAAAGTTCTTGTCTCATTTTCTTTTTCCTCTTCTAAACTTGCATGTTTTTCCCTTTTGTTCTTCCCCTCTATTATGTGTTTATGTTCTATACTTGGTCACGTTTTTGTGCTCGCAGGTTCCCAGGGTCGCGAACTGACAAATCGTCATCTCCATCTATATATTCACATCACAAGTCTGATCGACCGTCGTTCGTTTGCATACTTAGCCAATTTTATGAACGCGTGTTCGCGGATAGGCGTTATCGAACTTTGATGCCTCGTGTTCGGGGTATACATATTGCACCCAAAACTTCAGTGATCTACAATTCGACCCCGGACTCCTCGAAATCGCAATCCTGACTTTACCTACGATGACTTTGTCTGACCAACCCGACTTTCCATACTTGTCGAGTCTTCAAAGTTTCGCGTGTTCACGGACTCACGGGTTCCCAAAAGTTTAAAATCATTTTCGCTCCCCTCCATCCCCACCACCTTCTGTGCTTCCCAATGCACATTAATTATGATTTTACTAGTGACAACTCACTAGACAAGTTTGAAAAGATTGGCATTAATAAGCGGAAAGATCGAGGACATCTCCCATTAAAACGCATTAACGGGCGAATATTATGGGATCTGATAATCTTTTTGCGTCCATCTTGAATTGGCAAAAATTGTTGATTATTTTAATTTTTTAAGGCATTTCCATAGTTACAGTGCAATATTGTACTACCCCATTGTCATCTACAAATGTTCCATCAACAAAGGTCTTGACGTCATGTCCCTCTTTAATATTGTGCATATATTACAGGTTGTCATATTTGGGAATATGCTTGCATATGGAAATGCTAACTCATTTTATTAGTGACTATTCAACAACCATATTAAAAAAGGTTGGTTATATACTTGGTCCCGTTTCTGTGCTCGCCGATTTTTGGGGTATCTAACTGACAAACCCTCATCTCCATCTATATCTTCACATCACGAGTCCGACCAACTGTCGTTCGTTTGCATACTTAGCCAATTTTATGAACGCGGGTTCGCGGATAGGCGGTATCGAACTTTGGTGCCCCGTGTTCGGGGTATACATCTTGCACTCAAAACTTTGGTTCTCTACAATTCGACCCCAGACTCCTCGAACTCGCAAGCCTGACTCTACCTACGATGACTCCGTCTGTCTGACCCGCCTTTCCATACTTAGTCGAGTCTTCAAAGTTTCGCAAGTTCACGCATTCCCGGGTTCAAAAAAGTTTAAAAGCATTTTTCGCTCCCCTCCATCCCCGCCACCTTACGCCCTTCCCAATGCACATTAATTATGATTTTACTAATGACAACCCACCAGACAGGTTCAAAAAGATTGGCTTTAATAAGCGGAAAGATAGAGGACATCTCCCATTAAAACGCATTAATAGGCGAATATTATGGGATCTGATAAAAAAAATTGCGCCCATCTTGAATTGGAAAAAAGTGTTGGTTATTTTAGTTTTTTTAAGGCATTAGCATAGTAACAGTGCAATATTGTACTACCACGCTGCCATCCACAAACATGTCATCCATAGAGGTCATGACGTCATGTCCCTCTTTAATACTGTGCATATATTACAGGTTGTCATATTTGAGAATCTGCTTGCATATGGAAATGTTAACTCGTGTTATTAGTGACTATTCAACACACATATTCGAAAAGATTGGCATTAACAAGCGAAAAGATCAAGGGCATCTTCCATTAAAACGAATTAAACCAAGATTTACGGAATATTATACTATCATCCTCCAGCTTTCATTTTAAATACTTATTCCCATTTCTCTCTATCATCGAAGACTTGGGCTTTAAGGTGCCTTCGTTGTAATGTTCCTAGTCATCGACATGTGAGACAACTTAGAGATTCCATTTAGGGCCAATTGAAAGACGAGGGAATGGTTTTATGTGACGTCGTCTTTGAGCGAAAAAAAACTATGTTAGCCAACAAAAAATCAGACATAAAAAAAAAAAAATCAAGTATCTTGTGATTGGTATTCTCCCTGTATTCGATGCTTTGGTTGGTTGAAAGGCCTACCTGAAGATTTGTGTGTTGAACTTCTTTGTTTTGTTACTGGAAATTGGAAGGGACTTTCAGGTCACCTGCAAAATGCTCCTTCGTTGAAGTATATAGCTTCTTCCAACAACACAGAGTTGACAAATGTATCAAATTTTGCAGACCACACAAGAATTTATCTTTCATCAGAGGAGTCACACATATTGTGGCTTGCAAAATGGTCTGGAATTTCGGAAATGATGCCAAATATTACTCCATTCATGAATATACTCAGAAGGAAATTATAAATTTGGATCGTCGCGAAATTGAGAAACTGTATGGGTGGTTGAATCAACATCCTAAAATTATAGAAGTTTCTATTTCAAAGTTTGTTGAGCGACTTCTGGGTGTGGTAAAAGACTTGACAGAAAGTCAGATTCTTTATCAAAGTTTGTTCACCATCCTCTGGATGTAGTAACAGACTCCACATATAATCAACTTTTTGTCGCTACTACACATTTTTTTCACTATTCCTATGCATATGATTGCATATGGATCGATGACTTTGCCCCTCTTTGCATGAATATTCTCCTCCTACTTGAAGGTGAGTATATAACCAGGGAACGACGCTCTCAAAAGTTTCTAATGGTTACATCGACATGTAACTGGGAAAAGTTAGTGGGAAGGAATTCTAGATTATGGACTTTGCAACACTTTCTGAAGATTACTTTATACTACCACCTTTTGCAAAAAATTTCACATGTTCAGGTAATGATTTGGTTTCTGAAAATCACCTTTTACTACCACCTTCATGTAATCATTTTGTTTCATTCTTTAGAAGAGACCTTGATGTAGTAGTGTATTCCAGAGTTGTTTCCACCTAATATCAATCTTCTTGTTGTTTCCCTTGCTTTAAATAAGGAGAATGCATTTATTTTGTTGCAATGGATCCGATATTTGAAAAAAAAGAAGGAATTGCTCGATGCTTGAACTATTGCCTTGTCTGGATCAAATAAATCGCCATGGCCTCGCCGTAAGTGTCGTTCGAGTTGTTCATCAAGATCACAGATCGATAAGGACAGAGTGTCTTCCTAGTCACAGAGTGCTTCCATCACCAGCTTGCATTTGCACATCTGCTTTTATTGCTACCTTCTTTGTTTGTCCTCGTGGTGGATCCTTCTATCCCAACCAACATGATGGAAATAAACTAGCTCTAGCTCTAGGGAATTTGATCGCTTCCGGGAATTTTAGTTGACTATATATTAATTTCGGTTAACTTAAAAAGGTTTATGTGTGCAACCTAATGTTAGACATAGAAAATATAATTTCTTATTTATTAAAATATAGAACAATGTATTTTTTAACACACGGTTGTTC